>CAAKHF010022407.1:0-26500 GCA_901007745.1 Hippocampus kuda | reverse complement strand
AGAAAAGTCCACCAGAAAATAAGATAAAAAAGTATGGACCCATTCCTGGATGGTGGGGAGAGGGCTGGATGGACCTTTGCTAATCAGCGACTAGCTCTACAGTTAACAAATGTCAGATGAGTTGAGATGCTATGGATACTTTCCATTCATTCATTCATTCATCTTCCGAACCGCTTCATCCTCATTAGGGTCGCGGGGGGTGCTGGAGCCTATCCCAGCTGTCTTCGGGCAGTAGGCAGGGGACACCCTGAATTGGTTGCCAGCCAATCGCAGGGCACACAGAGACAAACAACCATTCACGCTCACGGTCACACCTAGGGACAATTTAGAGTGTTCAATCAGCCTGCCATGCATGTTTTTGGAATGTGGGAGGAAACCGGAGTACCCGGAGAAAACCCACGCAGGCCCGGGGAGAACATGCAAACTCCACACAGGGAGGCCCGAGCTGGAATCGAACCCGGCACCTCTGCACTGTGAAGTCGACGTGCTAACCACTGGACTACCGGGCCGCCCGGATACTTTCCAATGGTTCCCATTTTGTTCGTCACTTTTTTGAATACTGTACACGACATTGTGATTGTGTGTGCCATGTCAGTTTCTAGTCATAAGTAGGACGGCACTGTCTTTCTCTTGGTCAATGCCGAAGGACCAATCTAAAGACGACATAGGACATGTCACACTATGCGGAAAGATACTGACATGCCATACTTTCATGACAGTCATGAAGCGTCCCAGACATCAGCTGACCAATTATTGAGTATGTCACACTACACTGGCTACGAGACAGTCCGCAACATGTCTGTCGGCTCAAAATCAGGCAAAAATCTGTAATATTTTGAACCTCTTTGGGCACCGTTTTCATCTGGTCCAGTGCAATTTAAGGGCAAAGACACTTGGGCCAAAGATGAGTTGAATGTGCCCACTCCGTTTTTGTAGCCCAGGAAGATGCAAATTGTCGTAAGGCTTGCCTATTAGGCAATACAGTGGAACTCTAAGGGAGCCGTGGCTTTATTGGGCACTACAAAATCAAAACTTTAATACAATATAGAAATGAATTATGACAAACAACTCGTCAAATGTAAGCACTAAAATCAATTCGGATGAAAAGCAATGCCAGTCATCACTCTTGCAAATGACAATAGATCGAAACAATTTTAAAGACACTATCACTTTTTTGTTTTTGAAAGAAAAAAAATTTTTTTTTTTTCTTTAATAGCCCACATCATAAACCTGACAACCCACCATAATGCTGTGATGCGGAATGCAGAGGCCAGCCACGTAAGATGGAAGGAGATCCTAAAATGATTATGTGTGGATTCAAGGATTACGTTTTTGATCAAATCAGGAGAAAGAGAATGGCAACATGCAACTCAAAGCAAATTTTGATTGTGATGGGGAAAAACTGTTTGTGACTATTAAAACTTTGAACGTCCGGCGAACGTCTTTGCGACCTTTTTCACTTTTTAACGAACCCTGACGATAAAACAACATTCAACTACATTTGCAAACACACACAAGACTCGGCTGCTCAGTGTAATACCGCCTCAAGAAGCCTGACATTCTCTCACTTACCATGACTTGATGTCTTATTCACTGACCTTGAACCTGGCGCAGATCTGTTTAGCTGTCAGTGTTATGACAGAAAAGTCTGGTTGAAACATTTTCCCAAATTTTTTTTTAGACCTTTTTAAAATGGTGCAGTGGATCAAATAGTCAGAGGCTGCCTAGCCATGAGCTACTATAACTACTTTTCATCCAACTACATTTTCTTGAGAACGGGCTGTCTAAAAAAACGTTTTATTGATTAATGAGAAGAGAAGTCTAGCTGAGTGTCTGCAGCACTGCTGGTGCAGGATGAGTGGAGAGAAGAAGGGAGGAATAGGATCTTTGTGACTTTTGAAATGGATCATGCAGCATGAAAATCTTAGTGCATGTGCCTGGTTTTAGCCTGCTGACTGTGTACTACCAGCACTATTATTTTTTATTTCATATTTTGAATCTCTTTGCAAATACAATTCCAGTGAAGTTGGAACGTTGTGCAAAATGTACATTAAAACAGAACACATTGCTTTGCAAATCTTCTCCAACCGACTGTATATACAATTGAATACACTCCAAAGACAAGACATTGAATATTCAAATTGTTGAATATCGCCCCCCCTACCCCCCAAATACGACATTCTGACACTTTGATGCCTGCAACACATTCCAAAAAAGCTGGGACAGAGGCAACAAAGCCTGAAAGTTGAGGAATGCTCCAAAAAATATCTTTGTGGAACATCCCACAGTTGAGCATGTTAATTTGAAGAAGGTGAGTGTCATGATTCGGTATAATGCTCAGTTTTCCACAAGAAGGTAGGGAGCGGGCTTCACCACTTTGTGAACAGCTGTGTGAGAAAATAGTTTAAAAAAAAATTGTGATTTCATCATCTATGGTCCATAATATCATCAAAAGATTCAGAGAATCTGGAGAAATCTCTGCACTTAAAGGGGCACTGCATTCAAAAGCAGCGTCATTGTGAAAAGAATATTGGCACGTGGCCTTTGAAACACTTTAGAAAACCATCACAGATAACACAGTTCTTCGCTACGTCGCCACATCTACAAATCGTGTAAAGTAAAAGCCACCCAGAAATGCCACCGGCGCTCTGCACCCAAGCTCATCTGAGATGGACTGAAGCAAAGTGGAAAAGTGTGTTCCTTTCAAATTGTTATGGGAGTCATGGATGTCATGTCCTCTGGACCACCCAGATTGATATCAGCGCAACGTTGAAAAGACAGCATCTGTGATGCTATGGGGTTGTGCTGGAGTTCATGGCTTGGGCAACTTGCACATCTGTGAAAGCACCGTTCATTCTGAAAAGTACACAGCGTCCAGGTTTTGGAGCAGAATATGTTGCCAACCAAGCAACACCTTTTTCTGATCTGTTCCTGCTTATTTCAACAAGACAAAGCCATTTCGCACATGCGTCAACAAACATGGCTCCGTAGTAAAAGAGTGCAAGTACTAGACCGACCTGCCTGCAGTCCAGCCCTGTCTACCACTGAAAATGTGATGCACGATATCAAGCGTAAAACATGAAACACCGTGAGGCGCCAAACTGTTGAGCGAGTTTTCCATCAGTCAAGAATGGGAAAAGAAATTACACCTCCAAAGCTTCAACAGTTACTGTCCTCAGTTCCTAAACGTTTATTGAATCTTGTCAAAATAAAAACTGATGTAAGACTGTGGTAGACACGCCCCTGTCCCAGTTTATAGGGAAAGTTGTTGAAAAAAAATATGTTTATCATTTTGAACATTAACTCTCCTGTCTTTGTAGTGCATTCAGTTGGTTGAACATGATTTGCAAATGATTGTATTCTGTTCTATCCACGGTTGACATAACATGTCAACTCCACTAGAATTGGGGTTTGCATGTTTGTACTACTTCATCTAAAGTGTGACAATCAATGTGTGGCAGTTTTAGATATTGTCAAAGTGTCTTGAGTGTATCTTGAGGTCATTTGCGATGGTGGTTAAAGTCTAGCTTGGATCCATGGTGACAGCAGAATTCCTCACGTTTCTTATCTCGTTGTCGCCATTGGGCCTAAGTGAATAAATGCAAAAAAACCAACCCTTATCTTCCTGCATATTATAGAGCACTGGAATGATCATGTGAACAATAACAGAGAGTCATGTGCTATTCATTTTGCAAACTTGTGGAATTAGCATTACCATATGTTTCACTTCATTTTGTTTATATATTTCTGCCATGAAAGTCATTCAAGGCACACTGGATAAGAAAATGTTGCTCTTTTTCGTTGATATAACAAATGGTCCTACCTTTTCGAGTTCGGCGCTTTGCTTGGACTTGTAAAGAAACTCTCCCACTGCCACGAACACGGAGAGCACAAGTCCAGCGGCTAAAACGATGAAGATTCCGCCAATGTTCTGCACCCCGAGGGCACTGGCCTCCTTGCTTTCCTCTTCCGGGCAGCCGTTTCCTCGCCACCACCTCTCCTTCATCATGTGCAGCTTGCCTTCCTCCTGAAGCTGCAGGATGGCAATAGTGATCTTGTCTCTATATGGAGAGCCTGGAGAGCCAGAAGACTGTCTCAGAAATCATGGCATAGCAATCTTAGCTCTTTTTCAAAACTGAAGGAGTGAGGTAGATGCAAACTTGCGAGACAAATCGACTCACATATACCGGTTTGCAATCTCTTCAGTCCTTCTTGCCAAACTTCACATTTCCAAAAACGATCACAATTTATTGTCCCTCGAGACAATAAAGACAGCAGCTATGACAGCAAGGTTGAAAACTGAGATAAAGGAGCTGCTGTATAGATGCCTGTGGATACTCCTGATCTCTGTGGTGACTTCTTCACTTTAGAAATTCCTCCATAGATTTGAAAATTATTTCCCTCAACCAAGCCGCAAAGGGTCTATTTCACTTTTTCAATCACATCTGAAAGCCACGCCAAAAACACTGAATCTCTGACATTAAAATGGGAGGCAAAGCCATCAACCATCAACACCCCCTCCGTTGAGCCCTCTTTTAAGTTGCCGACAAGAAAAATGGGGCCATTTCGTCTTGTTGACACTAAAATCCCATTTTCGCCTTATCCCATTGGCAAAACATTACAATCGTTATTTAATGTGCAACAATTTAACATATGGATGGTACACAGTGTATTTTTCATGTGTGAACAAGGTTTCTAGTGTTGTCTGGTAGTTATTCTTGTTGTTATGTACATCAAATACTGTATGTATGTATGTTGTGTTACTTAGTTTGCCTCATAGGAGAAATATGATGTATCCGATTGAGGGGACCAGTTATGCAAGGATCAGCTCCCCAATTAGAAACAAGTGCACTTAAATGCAATGAGACATTTATTATAAACTATATTATAATATGATAAAAGCAAATTATGACACTGACAGATGTTCTATAGGCTTTTCCTGCCATGTTTTTCTTTCTAGCACAGGGGTGTCAAACTCATTTTTGTCGCGGGCCACTTTGTAGTCACAGTTTCCCTCGGAGGGCCGTTGTGACTGTGAAACCGTTTCACAGTTTAATCACCTTCTCATATTATTACATATACAGTACACAATTAATAGATAACTCATTTTGAAATCAAAAGTCTAGGAGAGTAGTTTGTTCTACAGTTGTTCAATTTTCTGTAATAATGTAAAACAAGAAAATGCTTGCAGTAGTTCAACAAGATGATTTATCTGTTGTGAAAGTGCTATATAAATCAGCATGTATTGTATTGTATTGTATTGCATATGACAATTAAAAATTCTGCATAGATTTTAGCATGTGTCATGGAAGTTGACCTGGTCGAATTGCTTTCGCAGGCCACATAAAATGATGTGACAGACTAGATTTGGGCCCGGGGCCTTTAGTTTGACACCTGTGTTTTAGCAGAATCCTATACAATACAATACAAATATTGTATCGTAATATACTGTTCAGAAGTCCTTCCACCTTGTCTAAAGCTGTAGAAAAGCACCTCCTTTTGTTGATGACCCTTGTTCTATTTGCGCCAACCTCGGTTTAGTCGGACCATAATAAAATCTCCCAAACCCATGTGAGAAAACCGATGAAACCAATGTTGAACTTTATTCACACGCTTTTTTTCTTTTTTCTTTTTTCTTCTGAAATTAAATTGAATCCATCTGTCCGTCTAGCCGCCCGTCCGGGCATATATCAGTCAAGGCTCTCTTTCCAAAAACAGAGATAAATCAACCTTGTCTTGTAAGCGACCCGAATTCTCTCATCAATGATTCCTGTACCACCGGAATGGTTTCTGACCCAAACAGCACCACCGCTGCAATAGGGGTTATGCGCAACCAACAAACCAGATTAAGTTATTCGAGGACAGGAGAATGGGACTAACCACCTGTTTTTCATCATCATCTACTCATCACTACGTAAAGATTATTATTAAAATATTGATCCGATCATTGTTTTTAACACTTCAGAAAAACAATTACCATATTGGTCCGAATATAAGATTGAAATAACACTGGGGGTCGTCTTATATTCGGGGTCTATACATTATACCCATTCACGGCGCTAGATGGCGCCAGATATCATTGAAGCGAATGTTGAATTTGACTAGAGGCCAAATTGAACCCCTGTCACGAGGAATAAAAATAAAATAGCGGTAGCACGAAGAAGAAAAAAAATAGCGGTAAGAAAGAAAAGAGAAGAAAATAACAGAAGAGATAACAGAAAATGGAGAAACGTAGCGACAATCTGGAGAAAAGTGGGTCGAAGATCGGCCAGGTTAACCGGCAGCTGAGGAGAAGTTATGATGCAATTTACATTTCAAAAACCAGAAGCCATTCATTTACGAATGTGATTGCACTTCAGTTTACATATTTAAATGTTCAGATATTAAAATTTGAATAAGGGAAAAATAACACGCTTTTTCTCTCAAATGTATTATAATCATTTGTTTTCGATGTACCGTAATTATTTTCTGTATAAAAATTAATTTGGTGTTCAAAAAGTCTTTTTTCAAACTTGAGTCTTGAAAAAGAGGGGGTCGTCTTATAATCAGGGCCGTCTTATATTCGGGCCAATGCGATATAGAACATCACATGTCATGTGTATGCCATAGCGGTTGTATCAAAAAGGTTTCAACTTGCGCTCTTCCCTTGTTAATGGGGCAAAAAGGTGCCTTGAGATGCTTCCGTCTGTGTGCACTTTCTACGAGGAGATTAATCCCCTCGCTCTGCTTTCTTTTGTGTCTGTGATCTGCATCTTCTGCCCCTACGTGTCTAAACATACTGTAGTAGCCGCTGATGTGATGGATTTCAAAGGGAGTGAGCGCATCCGATGCATCCGAGTGAGGATGAGGAAGAGCAGGGAAAATTGTCAGTGAAGGTGTGGAGGAGGAGTGAAGGAGGGGAGACAAACAAAAGAGAGAAGGAAGGGGAAGGAGGAGAGGAACAACCAAAGAAGGAGATCAAGAAAAGAAGGAGGCCCGAGTAGTGTTTTATACTATACTTGATTGAATATTGAGGGTGTTGGGCAAAGTTGGTATGTGTGCATTTTATTTTGTGAAATCAGGACTGTGGATGGTATATGTAACGATGACTGATCGGTCTTGGTCGGTGACTGTTCAGGTTCATGGCAACCTCTTTCAATGCATAATTTTGCGCGTGTGCAAGCTTTGTTGAGACACTAATATGAGGGAATTCCATTGAAATATTTCTAAATGGAGTATCTGTACAGTGGGGAACTGCGTGCACGTGTGTGAGTGTGTGTGTGTGTGTGTGTGTGTGTGTGTGTGTGTGTGCGTGTGTGTGAGTGAGAGAGAGAGAGAGAGAGGAAGAGCGATATGAAAGGGGAGGTGGTGACGTTAGGAGCTTGCTCGTACAGCATGGACCACCTGATGGGCTGGTTCCGGCCCGATGTTTGAGATCCCCAATTTAATAAGCGCCCCCTGGAGCACAGGGGACAAAACATGATTCGCTTGAACAATAATTATCAAGTGTGGAGAGTCAGTTTAGGAATTGTATTGACTATTTCTGCTACGGAGAAACTCTAATCAGCTTTTTGACTTGAGGTTGCATTTATTAATCTTACAGGCCGTTTCTCCCGTTCTTCATCTCTTCCCAAGGGCCTCTGCTATCTCTCTCCTATTTTAGCATGAACAGACAGCATGTTTCAAAAACATATATCACAATAGTGTTGGTAAGTATGAATTGCAATCATGGCTTTGTTATTCACTGCCATCTTCATGACATAACTTCTTTTCAACCATCGAGTGCAGTACGTTATTGTGTGAGGAAAAAAAAAATCACTTGCTTCGCGAGCCAGCCTTGACACTGTGCCAGGTCTGTCAGATCCAAACAAATGGAAAGACCTCAGCTGCGACATCATGGAAATGATGAACATGCGCTACGTGTCATGCAGTCACTACCTGTGATGCACAGTCCTCGCCTTCTTATTGACTGTGATATACGTGACAAGTGACATTGAGGCTCAATCCCGTGCTTTATGACCCCTTCTACCCTGCCCATAAATCCAAAATACGATAGCGTCTTTCTAAATTCCAATTATATTGCAGTAATAATGACACAGCCTTAAAGACAATAAAGAAAAAATAAAAATTACATGAGTTCAGTTCACTCTGACCAGGAACGCAAGAATTTTGTTTCAGCTGTGGAAAAAAATAACAGAAAGGCAATTTTTAAAGATTATTTTGGAAGACAAATTGTTGTCGTGTCATTATTTTGTACAATGCATATTAATCAGTGTTTCTTGAACAAACGAGAAAAGTCCATGTGTCTCAATTAACCCTTTGCTGACAGACTACATCAACATAGAGAAAAAAAAAAGGTTTTTTTTTTTTTTTTTTTTTAGACCCTGATACCGTGTTCATTCATGTTTTGCTTTACCCTCTTTGACTTTTTACTATTCAGATTTTTGCGATTCTCAGTCTGGTCCAATGCCTATAACCCACAAACAGCAGGGGTCCGCTGTATTTGCATTTCATCTGGGCTCTTTGTCACAATTCCACTCTCCCCGGTTCCCGCTCTGCATTCGCACATATCTCTGAACAAAGGTAGAAGACACTTCTCCACAAAAGGCATCCTTTAAATATGATGCTCCCTTTCTTCATATCTGTCTTCTCACTATCCTTTGCTCATAAGAATGGCTTCTGCTGCACAGCAACATCAATAGAGATCTGCAGGTTTTCGGGTGGTGAGGTTGTATATATACAAATAAATACACACACATAAAAGAGAGTCAAGCAAAGCTTGTAGATTTGTGTCCTCATAGCAAAGTGAAGTGACAATCATCTGGGTCTGCCTCCTTTGACAATCACAGCCGGCCATCACAGTCCCTTGCAGAAATCCGACTGAAAACATATATCAACTAAGAAGCTCCTGCAAACAAACACGTGATACAGTCAGGGCGTGTTTCTGTCAGTCATCAGCAAAACGAGCGTCTGTCGGTACTTGACCCGACTGGTGACGACTACACCGAAGGACAAAAACCCACTCCTGGCAGTGCTTAGTCTGTCTTTTTTTTTTTTTTTGTGCCTCCCATCATTCGTCAATCACCAGCAAAACGGGTGTCCGTCAGTGACAGACTGACGGACCTTCTATCAGCACTGATGGAATGCCCACCTCTCTGTGTATCAGACAACCCCCATTTCCTACTTTGACACTTGCTCCATCCTCTTAAGTCATGCTGACACAAGACCACAAACAGCTCTGGTTAAAATATCAGAATGCATTTTTGAACAACCTTGTAATGAAGATGTATGTTAAACTTTAGGGGTGTTCACACGGCACACATTTACATCGATGCTGCACCGATGTATTTTGTTGCGATATATTTTGTGGAGTGTTCACACGTAAAAAGCTGCTGACTACAGAAAAGCGTGTTAACCCCGGTGCAGCCCCACTTGCGTTCACACGGCAGTTTCTGCGGCCATGCACTACGATAATACGAAAATAAAACAGAGAGACATTGAGCAGGGCATGCGTAAAGTGTACTTCCTTTTCCCGGCCTTGTTTGTGACATATCGAAAAACCATGGTTTATACTGCTCCAGACAAATCAACGCTGTGGTCTATCAGACACCGTAAAAGGAAGAGAGAGAGAGGAAAGATGACAGAAGTACAACAGACTACGAAAGCAATGCAATCCTGTACCATTCATACGTCCCATTTTATATCGGTGCCCGCAAACTAGCATTTAATCCAGAGTAAATTTTTAAACCACCTCCTGAGCAGGGTTAAATTTGCTCCGGTTTAAGATGTTTTCAGGCGCTACACCGGTATAACTTTGTACGTGTGAACGCTCTACGGGGGGCGGCCCCGGTGCTACACTGGAGTAAAAGTTGCCGTGTGAACACTCCTTATGAAGGCTAACTGATGCATTCTTCTTCTTATTGTTATTATTATTATCTATGCATTTGTTGGATTGTCTTTTGACTTTTTATTTTTGTGATCATTGTATTTTTAAATGAAGGAAATGTGACAGCAAAAACATTCTGACAGTAACAATGTATTCTTTTAGGTTTCTCAGTTGTCAATGGAATATAAACCTTCATTAATTCATTCTCCAAACAGATGACTCTTACTAGGATCACGGATGTTCTGGAGCCTATCCCAGGTTTCTTTGAGCGAGAGGCGGGTTACACCAGAAATGGTCGTCAGCCAATCGCAGGGCCCGAATAGATCAACAACTGTTCACACTCACACCTATGGACAATTTAGAGCAGGGGTGTCCAAACTCGGTCCTCAATGGCCGCTGTCCCGCCTGTTTTCCAGCTCTCCCAGGAGCAACACACCTGATTCAAATAATCAGGATCATTCTAACGCTGCTTCAGAGCTGGCTGATGAGCTGATCATCTGAATCAGGTGTGTTGCAGGCAGGAGAGATGGAAAACAGGCAGGACAGTGGCCCTCCAGGCCCGGAACTGGACATGCCTGATTTGGAGTGTTCAGTCAGCCTGCCATGCATGTTATTGGAATGTGGGAGGAAAGTGGATTACCCAGAGAAAACCCGGTACATGGAGAACTCGCAAACTCCAGACAGGAAGGCCAATGCTAAATGGTCAGGTGTTGTCATGTGTTTTATTGTCAAAAAATTGTCCAAATATGGTCATTGGTATTGACTCAAAATTGTCTGATAATGCTCAGCACTACCCTGATATGCTAAAGATGGTCATGTGATCTACCTTTGAAAAATGCCTACATGATGTCATTGCAAATATAGGGACTATCAACACACTTGTATGCTTCTTTCTAGCTAAGTACTACATTTAATCATGCATTAACAAAAAGATTGGGCAGTAAAGATTGCACGAAGTAAACACACTTTTATAAAGTCAATTTCAGACATCTGGGACGTAAAAGTGTATCCATTAGACAACTGAGGAAGTTGTCAAGGGGACTGTCAGCTGTGGCTCTCCCAAGGCTTTGGTACTAATGCAGTTTGACCTCAAGTCAATGAGATATATGCAAAATGACCAGGCTATATGGGAATACAGTTTGCAGATGGTCAAGGCTACTAAAAGGGTAGGATTAGCAATTTAAATACCTTGTTCTTTCTGGATGTGAACGAGCCACCTGGGAGCAGTGAAACTAGCACCTTTCATTTCTACATCACACACGCTGGCCTATAGAGAAACTGTTTTCAAGCCTTCACTCACTTTGCTTACCTGCCTATCACTCGCATAAGCTTTATTTCAATAACACACTAATGATGCTGGGTTGAAAAAAAAAATCGACAAAATACATTTTTATATTGTTTGTTTTACAACTCACTAGATTTTCCATTCACATAGGGAGTGTTGGGCAAGCGACTTGGAAAATGTTGTGAGCTAGTTCTCAACCTATTCTACGTTAAATGTATCTTAACAACAAGGAAGCGAACCACCAGAAAAATGCAGTCAGAATAAAATGACTCAAATGACTAAACTACTTCAGAGCTATATCAGTAGGGTGGAGCCTCTAAAAAAACAAACAAAAAACACACCAAACAAAAAAAAAAAAAAACAAACCACAAAACATTTTCAAGTTTTGTAATTGTACTATGAGGGTAGAAATGGACAGTTTTACTTTGACAAGTTTTGGGTAATATACCGTATACTTCCATTTATGTGATGGACTAATGTAATATATTAAACAAATAAGGTATGACAGTTGCAGATGCGGTCACCATTTTAATAGGGATGGGTGAGTACCAATAATAGGCACCGTTGCGTCTGGTCACTTGCTGATGCTCACAGCTGGTCGCCGTAAAATCACAATTCATGACCATGTCATCACAGAGCCCGATTTATAGTGATATTGTCGACATCGACCGTTACTGGGTCGAGGACCTGTGCAATCAAGTGTGTTCAGCAGAACCTGTCCAATGATGCAGTCGGATATTTCATGACATGATGTTATTATGTATTACAGTTTATATAAAATAGTCTGTGACACTTCAATACATTTGATTGTAACACCAATACACGTTTGCACGACATAGCAAGAAATACGGTACCCGAGGAACCACTTTAGTTGAGTTAGTCCAAAGACTGATGAAAAACAAATAAAATAAATCTGATGACAAAATAAGATAACATACATATGACCAAGAAGATAAAAGAAATTATTCACGGTTTGACCGTGTGCAAAGTTGCTAAAGCAAAGGTGTGGATACAGCGGAATGAAAATTTGCACTTGACAAAAAGATTGTTCAAGAACAAAGTCTCGAACATGCAGTGATAAATAGGCATGAAGGAGCTGATGTCGGGGCGACAGAGCACCATTTGAGCTTAACGTTCTAACAGCTTGAGGAAAGAAGTTGCTCTTCAGCATGGTTGTCCTGCTATGGATGGTCCGTAACCTCCTGCCAGAGGGGCAAGGAGATGAAAGAGGGTTTGTGGAGATTTAGGTGGGTCCTCGATGATGCAGAGAGCCCTCTTTCTGCATCTTCTGGAAAAGATGTCTGTTGTTGTGGGGAGGTGAACCTGCTCCTCACAATCTTTACACGGTCTTTACCATCCTATGAAGAGCCTGTCTTTGTGCAGCGTGCCACACCGCAATACTGGTGCTAAGGACTCTCTCCACCACACATGTGCAGAAGCTCCTCAAGCAAGAAACCCACAGTCCGGCATGTCATAGCTTCTGGAGGAAGTAGAGACGATCTTAAGCAGACAGGAAGTGTTTCGGCTGCTGATAAAGTCACCGGAAAGGTGGACCATAAGGTCCTCGTAGCTCGAGACCACTTCCATTGTTGCTCCACCAACGTGCAGTGTCCTGAGGCTGTTCCACCAACATCTCCTCGGTCTTCTCCAAATGAATGCAAAGATTGTTACTTTTGCACCGGTCAACAAGATGTTCTGCCTCCTCTCTGTACTCGGACACATCGTTGAAAGTGATGCGCCCCACTACGACCGTTGTCTGCAAACTTCGCTCGATGACAGCTTGTGAATTTCACTGAGTAGTTCTAGTTTAGTAGTGTGAACAGGAGGAGGCTCAGTACACTGACCTTGGCATGGCACGTTCGGAGGATAATGCAGGAGGAGACGATGTTATGGAACCTGACGGTCTGTGGTCATCTTTTAGCCACATTTCCAACAGACGAAGCATGTAAAAGTTTCTCATTTCTCTGGAACCACGTAACCTCGGGCAAAGTCCATTTTATGAAAGTGATGGTATAGGTGGTTTGTTAGCCTTTAGCTAAGCCAGACAAGTTGCCTGCTTGCCTTGCTTTTGTTTACGTGAGCAGCACTCCCTTTTAATGGCATCTACTGAAGTTGTGTAGCGTTGCACAGTTATAAGGTCTATCGAGTGGACTTTTCATGATAGGTGAGATTGGCAATTGTCATTGAACTCTCTCTAAAACGATGTAGTTCATCTAGGCTAAACTTCACATGCTGTACTGGCATTGAGACGACACTAAAATCGGTTTCTATGTCATTATAAATGGGCTTAATCCTGGGAGCTCGAGACACTGCTGCATCGCTGGGTGCCTCTAACTCTATTTGTTTTAAGATAAGATAAGATAAGAAAACATTTATTTGTCTCACTATTGGAAAAATTCCCAATTTACATCAGCAACATTATGAAAAGGATTTCTATGGGACCTTATTTTTATTCCACAGACAATGAGTGAAGCGCCCCCAAGGAATGACTGTACAGTGTGTACACGATTGTAAAACACTGAGAGGAACCATAGGTCAGGATTACTTTTCGTCTTGTGTTAAACATTACACTGTATCCAGTGCAACACAGAAAATTACAGCACCATGGAAGCATAGTAGCATCGGTGTTAATATGCATAGAATACAATAACTTTAAAGATAGCATATCATGTTTAGTCAGCAATGCAGCATACAGTACATACCCATTGGAGTGCCAACCCCATAGGCTTGTGAGTCAATAAGGCCTCCAATCTGGGTGAGGTTGCAGTTGCGTTGTGTGGCAAACTCAATGCTTGTCGACTCCATGAGGAAAGCATAATCTGATGTGAGTACTCTGTGAATGCCCTCTTCAACATTCTTCACCATCACCGAATGCCGCCGACTGCTCATGAATTCCCACATTTTATCATAAGTGGAGATCTTGGTTTTCTGTGAGGAGACATAATAAGATTGTGAAAGTAAAGAGCCAAAAAAGTTTATGTCGTCTTTATAGGGCAATATACCATATGTGCTAACTTGTGTGGAAATAAACACCACTTGTCTCACTACATACAGCGGTAGAAGCACATAGTTCCTCTCTGCTCTTTGTTGCATTAATATTTAAATAGTAATGAAAAAATACACATACGATACAATACATATCGTTCAACCATGATTAAGAACAGAAAGCCATTTTCAACATTTTACATTGGTCAATAGTTTGTAAAAATAGCACACTATGTGCAGACCGACCAAGAGTATAGATTTGTGAATTAAAAAAATATATATAGTATTGCAAGATCAGGTCCGACAGCAGTGAATATAGAATCGTAATGTAGGCTAGCTAGTAATCTGAGGAGCAGTCTCTCAACAGCAAGCAGCCCAATTACACTTCAGATAGATACTGATACTAATTGCTCCTGATGCACTTTTGAGTACCTTTGGGGCAGAAGAGCACACTATAAGAAAGCTCATGTACAACAGAATATGTAGATCTTAGATCGGGTGGTGTGGAAACTTTTTTCACTCATGAGATAATGTATTTCATAAACGTTCTGCTCCTATCATTTGCACTGAGGAGAACTAGCTTAGGCACAGGCAGTGTGCTTCAAATTGCATACCCGCTATCCCACAGTTTGATTACAAGGGAACCTTACTTTCTTGAGAAGCAGAATTGAAGGCAGTTTTGAAGCCATTCGAAACCTAATTAAGTCACATCTTCAAGGTCCCACCCGCCATTATTGTGTGTAATGACTTTTTGTGGCTGGTCGATACTTTAGATCAACTGGGTGATTTGCGGAGTGCCTATCAGAATCTTTTGGAGTCACCCTTGACAAATCAGGCGATTGAGCATGCAAGCTTCTGACTGCTGATAAGAAGAAAGCAGTGGCGATGAATACATTGACAGACAGATAACTCCTATATGCCAAAACCGACTGACAGCAGTGGTGCATCACCACATATGTATACCCAAGCACTACAACAGATTTGCGATGTTGGAAACGGAAAGGTACAGATAACAACCAAGCCTCGCAAAATGCATTATAATTCTACAGAATACAAGTGATTTGAAAAACTGAATTGAAATACTGTTACTTAAATACACAATCCTATCTTTCTGCAAGTGCTAGTGCCACCGACGAAGCCAACGATCATCAATTCCCATAGTCTCGACTGAGTTTCCTTTCGAAAGTGACGGACAATTTCAGCCTTTACAGACAACGAGTTTTGCTTCCGTTGACCAGGCATGTCTACAGACCATGTGCTCAGGACCGCGTCGTGCCTCCGTGAGTTACGGCAAAAAGTACAACAATGTACCGAGTCGAACAGCAGCGTTGCTAAGCAACAGAGGGAATCCCGTGCCGTACATTTTGTTCAAAAGCAAGCTCACGGCGGCAGTGAGATTCCCACAGTTCATTGTCACAAAATCTAGTTGTTATAATGAAGTTTACGTTATAAAAGTGTTCATTGTCAGCAAAATCGGTAAATGGAAAATGAGTTGCGTGAAATCGGGACTTTGAAATGTGAACGTTATAGGGGTGAACAGGTAAAATGGGGTACGTTGAAATGAGATTCAACTGTATTATTATTAGGAATGTCATAATATTCATGATATCGCAGTATTGAAGTGTATTGATATCATCATGTTGTTCTTTTTCCAGGTTAAAATAATGAGCCCTTTGTGCTTCAAATTTGGTTTCGGGTTGACGGATGCGCACGTCATTTAATTGGGCTGCTACTTCACTCTCCCCACTTCCTTGTTACGGTATACGAGCACCACCCGTTTGCCCGCTAACCCACGTGGCTTACTGGCCCATGTGAGCGCAATGCTGCATTTAAATGCGGTAGTCATGTAGACAAAATGGCAGCCGCGGCGGCTGTGACCGGGTTCACAAGGAACCTAGGTTAATCGTACGATTAAAATAATAATTATAAAGCCTCCGCTCCCCTCAAGTGCAGACCTGTGGGCCCAACGCGCCCCCATTGTGCTGAGAACTGTTGCCAGTGGACATCTGCTAATTGAATTTTTAAGTGTATTGCTTGTGGCGCTGGTATACACAGCATGGCATCTTATACTGTGTTTCAACGGTCTTCACTTTCATGGTTTATAAGAATGAGTAAACCGGACAAAATTCAACAAGTGCCATGTGTAAATTGTACCTTAAGTTTATCTCTATACAGTAAATGTTTTTTGTTGTGTTTATAAGCACATATCCTTGGAAAGTTAATGCGAGTAACGTGGTTTACGGCATTCAGCATATGGGTTGATGTAGCCTTGATTTGAGTGCAACAGCACACGCTGGTCCTTGTCATCAAGAATCTCTTCGCTGCTTGTCAAAATGTTTTGCATATTTTTCAAAGGCCCTTAATCAAAAGAATCGAGAGAGTGGAGGGGGATCGCAACATGGTTTTTGTCTGCACAAACAGCAGTGTTTTTATATTATGCAGCCTTCTCAGCCTTCTCTCCGTTGTACAGACACCGTTTATGATACAGGGAAGCCGTGAAACAAAACGGCTGTAATAAAAAAATTATTTCTGCAATACAAGTGCAGTATATAAAGTCACATTTGTGCTTCGACTACTCAGCCAGCAGAAGGGTTGAATATAAGAGCTGCAGACCAAACCTGAAAATAGCGATGACAATGAATTTTGTAAATGTATGTTGTTGTTTGGTTTTTTTACCCACTGATATGGATATTTTACCTGAAGTGGAATAAAACGTATACGGTACCAATGTGGAAAATAAATAAAAAGAAAAATACAGAACTACATTAATGTGACACAGTGGGATATTACAAAGGTTGACTGCAAGTGATAATTCCTTCAAGCATACACTCTTAAATTTACATTTTAATTCGATGGGCGTTTTATTTTAATTTGGTGACTGTGAACTGCACCTGGGACTGTGAAATTGTTTACTTAATGGCTACATTGCATGCTGTTTGATTTTACTTTGGCCATATCATCATTCATGTTTACTGTGACAATAGTACACAATATGTAGAAACTCATGAGCCAATGGTATATTTAAAATTCTATATAATTATTATGGTATATTGTTATAAGTACATTTCTTCCTAATATTAAGTTATCCATCCATCCATCCATTTTCCGATCCGTTTCATCCTCACAAGTGTTGCGGGGGGTGCTGGAGCCTATCCCAGCTGTCTTTGGGCATTCTATTTTATGTCTTGATTAACTTCTAACTTCTCAAAAAAGCTCAAATTTATTTATTAAAGATTAATTCCGTTTGAAATCCCTCTCAGTTTGTGAGTCAAGCTTAAAACAGGTGTACTGTAGTAATGCATTTTCACCCAGTGTTTTTAGGCTTTTGGCATGTATAACACCTCTCTCTCTCACACACACACATATTTGACGTCCAATATAAACTAGACTGGATTACTGGATCTCATTTGATGCAAATGTAGCGAGAATTGTGACCCATGCATGCATTGTTACTGCTTTACTGAATTTTATACAGCATGTGTACACTTTATTTTGTTGCTATTTTTATAATTCTTCCATAATTATACATACAAAATGAACAATAAATAAATATGTTTCAATTACTACTGCTACAAGTGGTATTTACATGACAGCTACAAGAGCATTGGAAAGACTTCAAAGATCTCGACATAACACTGGTGTTATTTAAAGCTCTCCACCAGACATATCCTATTAACTAGGAGATTTCACCAGTCATCAGTGGATAGGATCATTCTGGAAAGCATTTTGATATCAAAGTAACACAATTAATTATGTAACAAAACAGGCCTCAAGCTTTTCTGCACTGTTTGATTAAACATTTTCAAAATGCAGATTAATTAGGATATTACCCGCCGTGTATTTATTCTGCAATGGCAAGCCATTATTGTGATTTTCATGGTCTGCTCTATCTTGTTACCTTCTCTCCCCACCACCATCTCCATGAGTTCCCCCTGATTTAATAACCAGACTCTTCCTGCTGTTATTTTTGTGCAAAATAATCTGCATTTGTAAAGACAGAAGATTTGGAGAGGTGGCCTTGTAAAGGGGCTCTGTTTTAAACATTAACCGGCATCTCCCAATTATACCCACAAGGTAAAAAAATAAAATAAAATCCAGCCCACCCTTTAACAAGATGTGATTTTATTAGCTAACAAGCAAGTCTCTACAGCAGTGGGTGTTTGCTATTAAATTATTCAGTGTTGGTGTAGCAGAGGTCCACGGGGAGTTCTGCTCGAGAGACGAGTGAAACGCTTCTATGCTTCAGAGACCATCCTAGGCAGACATTTACATAATTAGGCACCATTATACTATTTTCCAGCACGAGTCACTAATTACCTAAACAGTATTTTGTAAATGTTATTCCTGGATGTGAATTGTGATGTTTGTGCATATTATTTGTGTGTACTGCCACTACACTAAACATCATGATAACCGTGTGCCATTAACACCTTGATAAGGACATTGAGGGCAGTTGCCCTCTGCATTTGTCTGGCTTCGTTAACACTCAACTGAGAAAAGTAAAGTGAACTTTTTGCTTTGAATCGTTGTATCTGTTTTTTTATTGATATGTTCTGTTTTGGTTTTCATATTTAGCTTTATCAGTTTCAAGATCAATTGTGTTTGACCATTTGCCACTCGTCAAAAAGGACTCAGTGAAACAGTACCTTTACAATTCGAATACATACCTCTACTGATTTATTGTGCCGTAAACCTAATGAGGTACGCCAAGTACTCATTTTCTACCAATCACTTATAAGTTGCAGAAGTGCAAAACATACTGTGCATTCTGGTGAGCTAACCAAATGTCAGGTCCACAATAGACACTTGAATGCTCTGGAAATACACTCTCCTCACTAAACATTGGCCAGTGAGCTCAATTCTTTCTCCGTTTGCTCCGTTTTTACCGGTTAGCGCTCTGCAAAAGCCATGCAATCCTTTCGTGAATTCGCCCCAGAATTTCTTAAGACTCTGGATGTTGTGGGGCCATATTGGTTGACATGCATCTGCAAAACTGCATAGACATCGGTGCACCGTGCCTCCGGATGCAAACCAGGGTGGTGGAACCCGGATTTACAGAAGTGGTACCAGAGCGTATGTATTTACCATGGAGCATTACACTCATCAGCCTGCATGATAAGACCAGTATGTGGGTTCTGGAGAGTAGGTCTTTCAGGAAGTCAGATTAAGGAGGTGCAGTGTGGTTTTCATCTTGTTCAAGGTCTCCCTTAGGGATAGTGTGACAAGCTTGGTCAGTCAGCAGGGCATCCGAGAAGAACCGCTGCTCCCCCCCTTGAAAGGAGCTAGATAAGGTGGTACAGGCATCTGTTTTAAAATGCCTCCTGGATGTCTCCCCGGTGAGGTGTTCTGGGCACCTCTCACCGGTTGTTGTCCGAGGACACTTGCGAGAACGTGACTCCCAAGCGGCCCTGGGATTTCCCTGAACAAACTGAATTAAGTGGATGGGGACAGGGAGGTCTGGGCTTACCTGCTGAGGTTGATGATGTAAGCAGAAGAAAGATTGATGGGTTAAAATGTACTTAGAAGCACTTACAGACTATTTGTTTGGATACAAATGGCCACATTTCTGGAGTCTCTGCCCACGAATATGTGTGAAATTATGCCCCCGCCCCTTTGTAGGAGAAGGTGTCTGAAGTATTTGTTTTTTGGCATCGTGTCCTCAGGCTTCACATGCATGGATCCTCACACTCCTTGACTTGGTGATCAAGTGATGCCTGTATGGCTGAAAATAAAATACATATTTATACTTCTTGGTAGCTCAGGTGCAAAAACACAGCTCCTCCAAAACAGTCTGATTTTAACAGGGTTGTTAAAAAAGAGGGTGTTAAGCATGTGTACTGTGGTATTTTCAACACCCCCCCCCAAAAAAAAAACAAAACAAAAGTTTTCACAGACAGGTTATTACAATATATGGTAATAGTTCTCATTTATGGAGAACTGGCATATGTGCTTTGTGAGGAGCACCTGGGAACATATCGTAATGCACACTTGGCGGGAAAAAAGTGTGTTATAAAATCCGTTAGCTTGCAGAAACTGATTGATTTTAAATAATTAACACCCTATGAAAACACCTATGAGAAACGTGTCTTTATACAAGATAAATTGGGGAATGCATGACTGGAGGTTTATAATAGAAGACCAACTCGAGGGCACAGCAAATCTTTTTTTTTTTTTTTACTTTTTCTATACTGCTTTTGGCTGTAGCCACTGTGTTATGATCACTGTTTTTGTGGACTTTTGTATTCTATTGAGTACCTTTCGTCTTATTTCATATTATGTCACCTTTCCCGATGTCCCTTGTTTCATCTCTTCCTGTACTCTCCGTTGTGTCAACTGTAACCACTCGTGTCTTGTCCAGGTGTGCCTTGCTGTTTCATCAGTTTGTTTGCCGATGTTTGCCTGGTTTTGTTCAGTCTGTGTCCCATCATCCCTAGTCACATAGCAAGCAGGTCATATTTCCCAGTAGTCTGTGATGGGGAGTGTAGTTTTTTTTTTTGGGGGGGGAGGGGCAGAAGCGGGGCTTTCTTCATTGAGAATGTTGATTCTTCCACATATTTTGTTTGTCTTTTTGAAAAATGTTTTTTTCCAAGTTACTCCTGTTTCTCTGCCTTGCCTTTGCAACCATCCCAGAGATGGTTTGGATCCACTTTTGCCTCCCTTTTTAGGGCATCGTGGCTCAGTGATGGGACAACATGGCTCGTTTCCCAACCCAAGAGGTTGGTAGTTCGATCCCCGGCCATTGCCACACAATTGACAGCCAGCCCATTTATTTACCTTCCACCCCACCATGAAAACCACACATTCTTGACAAAATGATCCGACAAAATGAGCACACAGCTGGAAGCTCATAGCGTTGACCTCCGTGCTGTCCGTCTGCCTGCCATCACCCTCAGTCTGCTGACCAAGGTAATCCTCAGCCTGTAAAGCTTGTTGTTGTTTTATGTGATCCAATTTTTGATTTGCCCACTCATTTTACATTCTTAATTTTTAGGAAATATTTTATCTTTTTCATTTTATTTTCAATAACCTCTCTTGGATTCTGGTGCTAATTCAGATTTTGATTTCTTTGATTCTGTCCCTCATAGTTTTTCTTGTCGCAGTCAGTTTTGGTGTTGTTTTGTCCTCTGATCTGTGTATGTCCGTGCTTTGGTCTTTTCCTTCTAACTTCTACTTCGTTTGGCCAGCTATCTGGGACACCCACGTGGTGGTGACCAACAGTGGCGCCCAAATAAAGGTTCAGTTTCGTCGTCACACCCCGCATCTTTTTCCTTGTTGTCTTTCCATGCCTCTATCCACATCACTCTGAACCTGTCCCCAAATCGCCCCGTTCCCTATCTGTTGCATGACTTCATCTCATGCCACCAGTTTTCTCCACACTCATCTTCGTCGAGTTCCTGCACACTTGGCCCCACTTGTTTCTATTGCTCCCCAACCTCCATGGTGGCAGGCTGATGAGGCTAATGCAGACCCTGTTCTTGCAATGTGGCAGCTCAAAGACCCTGTTCCTGCGTCAGTGCCTTGCCAAATCTAACTTCATGTTCTGGCACTGCACCAAGTCATTGCTCCCATTTCTCTTACCTTGCCAGTCAATGTACCCGTTTTTATTCCGTTGCTGCACAAAGTCAGTGCGCAAATGCTCCAATTATGCTTGCTGCATGGCAGCCATCGGACCCAGTCCACACCACAGGTGGGCAGCCGGGCCACCAAATAAACCACCCATCTGCATAGGGCCAGGCATCACGCCCATCCACCTGATCGCCCCGATGCAACCTTATGTGTTTGCCGCCCTGGTTAACCTCCTGCCTGGCCCATATCTTGTTTCCAAGATGCCCACCAAACTGACGCCGTACATGACTCCATGTCACCTTTCAGCTATCCTGTTTGGGACAGTTCTGCTGTGATTTAGGGATGTACCGTATTGTTACATATTGTTAGCTGTTCATACAAAACCTGTTTGTTTTTAGCAGTGATTTTCTTTTTTCTTGCGCAATCACTATTAGAATCGTTTAGCCCTAAATATTGATAATGTTGCGGACAAAACCTGTTCTTAGTTCTTAATGTATTGTGCTCAGAAAAAAAACATCATATTATTATAAAGTTTTGCACCTCCACACACCTACCTACTCAATCTGTATGCGCTGCCTGCTGCCTACTCAATGAGCAATTACATCCCGTGTCACCTGCCGTACTCAAACAAGCGAAATGCTATCAAAATGTATTGCCTGTGCACTGACTTGAAGCTAAAAACACGGAAAAGTGTTTAAAACACCCACATCAAAAAAATATTAATCACGGTTTTCAATAGGCTGTCGGGGACATGTCTAAGTACCGCTTTTTTGGTATTTTTCGGATCATACGTCGCTCCGGATTATAAATCGCACCAGCCAAAAAAAATGCATAATTAAGAAGGAAAAAAACATATACAAGTCGCACTGAAGTATAAGTCACATTTTTGGGGGAAATTTATTTGATAAAATCCAACACCAAAAACACACATGTGATCTTGAAAGGCAATTTAAAATAAAACTAAAACTAGAGAACAACAGGCTGAATAAGTGTACGATATGCTAATGTTGCATGACGCTAAACAACGAACTGTGAATGTGTCTGGTATGTTCACGTACCATATTAAGAGTTATTTAGACAACTATAGCACAGAGAACATGCTAACAAATTTACCAAACCATCAGCGTCACTCCAAATCACGAAATCCAATGAAATATTCATGCTTGGTGTCACTTTTAAACAACTCCGCCAACTCCGGAGGTAGAAGATACAGTGCTTCCTCTTCTACATTGCTTATGTCAGAGTCATCGTCAGTTGTTTTTCTCAGTTACCGCCAACGTGGAAAGTATCAACAAAGTCCGAGAGCACCCTCTTGCGGTTTAATATGAAAATAACGTGATGTGTACAATGTGTTAACCATTTCACACATAAGTTGCTCCAGAGTATAAGTCGCACCCCCGGCCAAACTATGAAAAAACTACGACTTATACTCCGGAAAATACGATACTGTATCAAGACACCGTCTTTAATACACTACATGATGTGATAACAAAAACACAAACCCAAGCTGAGTGTTATGATGACGCGGACTACACACCCTTTTGTTAGCCTTGGGAATCTTTGTAAGCATTTTTTATCTTCAAATTTGAATAAGTCATGCAAAATAGTCTGACTCAAGTGGAGAAAGTTTTATCTCTAGACAATGTTACTAAATATATAATATGGCTATAACTGACCTTGAAGAAAGTCATCGTAGCACCATCCTCGACCACTCCATACTCTATCTTGGTCTGCTTGGCAAGGTCGTCAGCAGAGTCAATAGGCGACTCCATCCTCTCCACAGTGAGGAAGGCTGCAAGGTTTGCCGTGTAGGAGGAAATGATGATGAGAGTAAAAAACCACCAGATTCCTCCGACAATTCTGGTGGAGAGGGCTTTCGGCATGAGTTCAGATCCTGAGTGAGAGGAGCAAAGGGAGGTCATGAGACTGAGTTGTGCAGTCGATGAGAGAGTGGGGCAGCATCCTGGACAGCTGAGGCCAGGCTGGTCCTCCGCACCAGCTACCAAGCTCAAACTCCAAAAAAGAAATAAAGTCAAATCATTATCTTTCCGTTGGTGGCGCAGAGGTTGCTCAGTGTCACACCTTGTGCCATATTACCTGGGAGCAGTTAACCAGAGTGTAGAACCAAACTAGGACCTCATAATATTTGCATATCTGTTTCATCGTTTTATTGATTTAGTTTAATCGTTTGGCCACTTGAACCATTTCTGCAAAGTAATGCACAGGTACATATATGTGCAATTTGTGGTCAGCATACACATCGACCGTATGCGAGGGAGTGAAACTGCTCTGTTGAAAGAAGAAGAGCCTGAGTTCTATGTAATCTGTTTTACCCAAGCAGCTTAAGCTATTGAAAGCTGGGATTTCGGACAGTCATTCACAGCTGATAAAAAGCCATAAAGATAGGGGGTTAAGAACTGCATGCTCCACATCCTCTGTGAGAAAACTCAATCTGCATTCAAAAGGGAGGGAGTGAGGGGGGACTATGGCTCAAAGCGAATTGCTATTGATACAGCAGTGGCAAGGGAACCTTTTTCTTCGATCACACTAAAATGTTAAGTCTATTTAATGAGTGCTGCATTGGTGTATAAAAAAAAATTGGACATGAACAGGAAGCTTTATATTACAGGATGACCCAGTGGCATGCAAAAGGTGGAGCCGACGGGGCGGGGGCCCCGATTATCCTTCTGAGGGTGGCATCCACAGAAACCCTCTGTCCATGACCACTGAAGGAGGAGAATCCGTCTGTAATTGATATGTGATGAAAAGTTGAAGTAGCGTTTAAGGTTTAAAGCATGGGTGTCCAAGTCAAGGCCCGCGGGCCAGATCTGGCCTGTCAGATTATTTTATGTGGCCCACGAAAGCAAATCAAACATGTCAACTTCAATGATCCTTGCTAGAATCTGTACCAACGTTTCAAATTCTCATATGTAATAAATAAGACAGATATTGTAAGCATTTTCTTGTTACCTCTCATTACAGTCACTGAAACAATAGTTTAATTAAACCATTATTCTTGACTTCTGTATATGGTTGCACATTCATAACGGCCGGTAAGTTCGAGTTTTGCCCAGGTAACAATTGAAATTGAACTTCCTTCCAAGTTTTGACTGTACAGATTTCAATGGCCTGGCCTGAAATAGCTTAGTTGTCCAAAGCATTTGTTATTCCATCCCAAAATGTGATAAATGGCACTATTGAAAAACAGATGTATCACCCATTGGGTAGGTTGCAATCACTTTAGGTCACGCTCTATTTGTAATAATCATAACAATCTTGTTAGTGGACTGATTGCTGTGGAATAATTTAAACTAACATATCTAGAGAACTTGGGAACAGCAGTATACCAAAAGGAGGAAAAAAGAGATTGAATAAAATGAAGAGGAACAAATGAAGGTCCATCATGCATTTCCAAAGGATGGATGGAGTTGTGATATGATGGCAAATACAACCTTTTGGCCTGATTTATTAAGGGTTTGTGTGTATGTGCAAAAACTGGCACTCACACAAACAGATGTAGAAGCTGGTTTTATAGCGGGGCGCATAGGGGATTCTGTCTGCCAATTATGCTGCGCAATTCATTTTGCAAGGAGAAAACCATCAGAGCGACCTAGAGCACCAACCGCTCTTTTAAATACTACACGCTCCACCATTTTTACACTTGTTGCTTACTGTGCATGCCGTCCATTATCATGAGTGAACATGCAATTTAGCGCCTGCTCTTTGAGATCTTGGAAAAAGGTTACAGTCTTAGTTGCTCATGTGTGACACACCCACCAACTATACATGCAATCTGGTGAGTGACAACCAATTGCGTGCCTGCTCTTTGGTGTCTTAATAAATCAGGACCTTTGTGTATTCAGAACCAATGTCAAATTAGGGGGGAAAACAACAAATGATTAAATATGTTTTAGACGTCCAGCTATAGGATGTTGGTTTCTTTAAGAATCAACAGTTTATTATTCAGAGCAGAATCTTACCCTCCAGCAGTAACTGGCACAGAAAAAAAGGTGATCCATGAGATTTGTCGAACTTGGTTGGGGCTGACTGTCATGTACCCAAGGTAACGTCATGACCGAACAGCACTTCCCACAATTTTCTGGGGGCGGGGCAAGCCACCGGGCAGGGGGGCCTCTCTACATTGTGATCCAACACGGTTCTGCATAGTCACTGTCTGGTCTTCGAATCGAAACGAGCAGAGCAGCCTTCGGGCCAGATGCCACATCTTCTCAACCAGGTGAATCATATTACACGCGCGCGTGCACACACACACACACACACACACACACACACACACACACACACACACACACACACACACACACACACACACTGTATTTTCCACACTATAAGGTGCTTTGGAGTATAAGGCGCACCTTCAGTGAATGGCCTGTTTTAAAACTCTTTTCATGTATTGACACACTGCATTCATTGTGAGGTGCATAGAACAGAAGCCACAATAGTGGCTGCAGTTGTGTTATACATCCACTAGATGGAGCTACGCTAAAGGAATATATTACAATACAATACAGCTTTCTTTATAGAGAGCTTTCACAAATGCTGCAGCTGTAACAAAGCGCTTTACAGAACATTTAAAATGCTACATCCAAGAAATCAGAATATTGATCCCTATATATGGTGCATCGGATTATAAGGCTTTTGAGAAAATGTAATGCTATTTTTAGTGTGGAAAATACGGTGTGTGTGTGTGTGTGTGTGTATATGTATGTGTATATATTTATAGTTTTCGTTGATACTTGTTGAACGGAACAATCAAAATTGATGCAGCTTTACAGGCA
>CAAKHF010022406.1:4000-17299 GCA_901007745.1 Hippocampus kuda | reverse complement strand
ATAGATAGATAGATAGATAGATAGATAGATAGATAGATAGATAGATAGATAGATAGATAGATAGATAGATAGATAGATAGATAGATAGATAGATATAGATAGATAGATAGATAGATAGATAGATAGATAGATAGATATATATAGATAGATATTCGAATATATATATTCGAATATATATATTCGCCCTGCGATTGGCTGGCAACCAATTCAGGGTGTCCCCCGCCTACTGCCCGATGACAGCTGGGATAGGCTCCAGCACCCCCCGCGACCCTAATTGGACATATAGAATTTAATTTTGATCGGTAAAACAGCGTCATCCCCCGCGACCCTAGTGAGGATGAAGCGGTTCGGAAGATGAATGAATGAATGAATGAATACAGCGTCATCAGACAAGTTACTCTGAACAACCAAAATAAATTGGGCGAGCAATAATAAAGACTTGTACCTAATAATACAAGTAGTGAGCGCAATGTAGCTTAACGTAATGGAGGAAAACATGTTTTTGTGGTGTGCTGTGTTGTTCATTTATAATACACGCTACACTGACAGAGGAGCACAGTAGGTGACTCTTATGCCAGCCTCACATTGCAGAGGTGCAGGGTTCGTTTCTGGCTCCTGTGTGGAGTTTATAATTTGTCCCCGTGCCTGCGTGGGTTTTCTCCGGGTGCTCCGGTTTCCTCCCACATTCCGAAAACATGCATGGCAGGTTGATTGAACACTCTAAATTGTCCCTCGGTGTGAGTGTGAGTGCAGATGGTTGTCCGTTTCCATGTGCCCTGCGATTGGCTGGCAACCGGTTTCAGGGTGTCCCCTGCCTACTGCCCAAAGACAGCTGGGATAGGCTCCAGCATGTCCCGCGACCCTTGTGAGGATGAAGCGGATCAGAAAATGGATGGTACTGTAGAGGTTTGGCGTTCTTGACTATGAATCTGCAAAGGTGTTTTTCGGAACAGTCTACTAACACACTCTGCAGTGTGAACGTCGCCCAAGTTTTTTTTTTTTTTGGGGGGGGGGGGGGGGGTGAGGTACATACTGTGAAGTTGTGGCATTATCAAGCGGTAGATTAGATCGCGAAATACCCACTGAAGGCCCGCCACTGCTGAGTTATGTCATTTACATGTTTCTCACAAGGTGGTCTTTGAGAGAGGAGCTCATATGGGGTCCATTTCCAGAGAGGATACACGAGTAACTGTGTCATGGGTCTGTTTCGCCTTTGCCATGTTGCTCTGCCCACTCCTGCTCCTCCCCTTCCTCCTTCTCTGCTCTCCTCTCCCTCACTGCAATGCTGGAGTGTGGCTGGAGGAGGGGCTGAACTCAGAGGCGAAGAGTCATCCCCTCACCTGTGATATATCAGCTTGAATAGGTGGCAGCCAGTTTAACCAGCTTCTCCCATTTTTCTGTGATGGAAGATGCTCAATGTTCACACTATATCTTACCACATTGCTGCTTTTCCATGCGTTCCAACCTCAATAGTCACCTGGTGATCTAGTTGATATTGTTGTCATGAGTACGTCCTTGCAGAAGGTGATTTTCTGATGTTACTTTGTTTCTTAAGTATATAATAGGTTTGTTTTTGAGTATATTAATTTTGTGTCTTTTCCTTTGGACAAAATTAATTATTTTTTGGTGTCTATCTCTGCTTCCTGGGTCCTGGCCCTTTTGTTTGCCTCACGGCTCATAACAGAATCTTCCGGCCAAGACAAAAATGGACCCAGGAAGCAGAGATTTGAGGTATCTGGGGACATGCAGATGACATTTCATCACATTTTTTTGATGCAGAAGAAAATGATACAGTGCAAAAATTTGTGTCGCCGAACCGTGATTGGGAGGGGGGTGGGGGGAGGAACGCAAGGGAGCCGTTGATCGAGGTAAGTCAGTCGTCTGTTGCCAACGATGGTGTGGCAATCCACACCATCTATACAGTCAGACGGGTGTTGCACTGCATATTTGGATTTTGTGGCAGTCAAAATCATTTAGTTTTATGGTCTGTACACTGCCGCACATCATATGTTTGTAAACATCCAAAGACTTGTCTGCTTGCAGTTTTTCTCTCATTTCAACATTGTGTGTTTCCACTAAGTACAGATGAATCTGTCCATTGCACATTGGGCCATTTTGAAAGGTCTTCCTCACACTCTGCAATCCCATAACGATTAGAAAGTTGCTTTCCGTGTGATAATGTGAGCTTGGGTTAAAGAAGTTGTTGCGATCCTTTCCAGTTAGTCTGCTTGTGTACACATTCTCAAATCTCACCATTCTGCACCAATAATGCGTGCACATTGCGATGATGTCACTTTGTTTTACAAACCGGGAGAGGGATCTTTTACCTGGCCCAATTCTACCACGAGGGCATGCTAGCTAGCTATGGCCACATCTTGAAAAATGCATCTTCCCTGGCGGCCACAATATTCCGACCTCTTATGTATTATGTGTTACTGCGGCTACAGTAATATGTTCACTTGTAAAGCATTGTGGGTATACAGTCACTAGTTGGAACCATGTGCTCAATTGTCTGTCATGCATTATGAGCGACAGCCTGAATAACGTGTCACTGTGTTCAAGTAACGTGTGCTGTGTTTATTAAACAGTTAAATTTCCCTGTAGTGTCACTGTTATCTGGACCCACACTCTGACACAACACCATATGCGGCAGTGACATATTGGATGAGCCCGCTTCTGCTCCACGGCGTCCGGAAGCCTGTTAGCCCCCAAGCTAGCCTCTTGTCGCAGTGTGAAAAAGCCCCGCGATGACTCAGTGGGATGTAATCCAACCGCTAGAGAATTTAAGTAGATATATTTATGCACCTCAAACATGAACATATAGCGATGTTATCTTAGGAACAATAGTTTAAAAATATGAATACATTTGATTGTCGACACATCGATAGCATCCGAGCTGAGAAAGCAACAATGGAAAACATAAAAAATAAGAGCACATTTTAATTCGTCAGCCCATGATCGTGTAGTGGTTAGTACCGTTGTGGCCGCAGCAACCCTGGTTCTAATCCTGGCCACGGCACGTTCAAAGACCCTGCTTGACTTCTTCATTTGCAGTTGACTGAATAGGGATTATTTTTTTGGGGTGGCCCGGTGGTCCAGTGGTTAGCGCATCGACCACACAGTGCAGTTCAATTCCAGCTCCGGCCTCCCTGTGTGTAGTTTGCATGTTGTCCCCAGGCCTGCATGGATTTTCTCCGGGTACTCCGGTTTCCTCCCACATTCCAAAAAAAAAAAAAAAACATGCGTGGCATGCTGATTGAACACTCTAAATTGTCCCTAGGTGTGAGTGTGAGCGTGGATGGTTGTTCGTCTCTGTGTGCTCTGCGATTGGCTGGCAACCGGTTCAGGGTGTCCTCCGCCTACCGCCCGAAGACGGCAGGGATAGGCTCCAGCACCCCCTGCATCCCTTTGTGAGGATAAGCGGATCGGAAAATGGATGGATGGATGGATGTTTTAATTCTTAAACATGATCAATTCAATCATTGATGATGATTGCTCAGACGTCTCATTTCCATACTTTGTAAGACATATGAAAATCTAAGGGATTTAGTACAGGTGTGTGTACTAATGTGCACATACTGATTGGTCAGAAAAACGATGTGAAAACTGAATTGCATCTGGCAAACGGTTGAACATTGCTGCACAGGTCACTTTGTACAACCAAGGAGGAGTGTCTAATGTCAGATGAGAATTATCACATGCAATGGGATTTTCTTAATACATTACTGAGATGAATTGTGATTCAGATGTTTTTTTTTTGTCTAAAAAAATGGCATTTCTGCACATATCCATGATGAGGACTTGCAAAAATTGAAGAGAAGGGATGGGAAGAACAGATATTGTCTGCTCAATTAAACATTTTATATTGCATTTTCAGCAATGCAACTGAGGAGTTTCTAAACGTCTTAGTTGGGATGACAGTCACAAGAAGGAGTCATGCCATTACCCTAAACAAGGGGTGCTGTCCGTTTTCAACGCAAACTATGCATATTTTGCATCCAATTACTATAAACTCCATGGCTTTTATGTAGCCCCTGGATTCCTTTTTTATTGCAGCGATCAATTATTTTTTTTTTGTAATTCAATAATGTTTCACACTTAAGGAATATTTCCAATTAATCACTCATTTTCCCAACCTAGATTTCTGAACTCTCTTTTTAATACCTGCTGCCAACATGCAATTTAGTGCCCACTCTCTGGGATCTTAGTAAAACTTTACAATCTTGGTCGATCACATACCCCCACCAACAGTGCACACAATCTGTTAAAGCAGGGGTCTTCAATCCTATTCCTCCTGCAAAAAATGATCAGGATCGTGATCCAGCTTCTGCAGACTTTGCTGATTGTCTGATCATTTGAATCAGGTGTCTTGCAGCAGGAAGAGATGGAAAACAGGTGGGAAAGCAGCCCTTGAGGAATAGGATTGAAGACTCCTTTGTTAACGTGAACACGCAATTTATAACCCACTATTTGGGATCTTAGTAAATCAGGCAGTTCAAAAAAAAAAGTATGTCAGCAGCGAACAGACTGTGCTCCTCCTCCTGAGTCAGACCAAAGTTTGTCTCTGACTCTGCTGAGAACTGGATGCACTTTGACGATTTTGTTTGCTTTGTTGCTATTTTGTACATTCTAATTTTAACTCTTTTGGGACATTTTTAAAACTCATCATCAGTGTCTTTGTCCTCCAACTCAAATCAATTACTGATTGCTGACATCTTTTTTATGTACAAGCCATTTTGTTGAACAGCTTTGACTTGTTTCGTTTTTGTTTTATTTTTTCCTGCAAACTAAGGGTGTGGTTGTACTTTGACAATTTACACTACCTTAAACTGATGCCCGTGCACTACTCGGAGAGTGTGTGTGTTCGGGTAGGACAGAGCTCGCTTTGGTCACCTTAATTTCTGAACACAACCCATGTTCTAAACAATTCAGCAACTCAAGCATCCGTACGTCCTGAAACACTGCACGTATCGTCTCCCCAGTTGGAGTGCCTAGAGCGCGCACCTGCACTCCGTTTTTGGTACATTCTAAATAACTGAACGGCACATTGGAACAATGCTCTGATTTTCCGAATGGTCAGAGTGCCGCTCAGAGCGTATTTCCGAACGTGCCAGATGTGTCTCTTCACTAGAGCGTGAGGTGTAGTTGTGAGTGTGGACACCTGGACTGCCGATGACCACAGCAGCCAGCTCCTCAGCAAGCAAGCAAGCACCAAGGCAAGAGCTACATCTGCCACGGCAGCCGTCACTAACCGTGACAGCAGAGGCCATGCCTCATGGTCTCTGATGAAGCAAACACCATATAATTAAAATCATTCAACTTAAAAATAGAAATATAGGCTGTGGCCACTCGTGTCTTTGAAGGTCATGTACAGATCTTCAGTGATACCCGACTTGTTCCAGCTACAGTCAGCACTTTTAATGCATCCAAGTAGGTCACATAAGTAAACAAGAAAATGTCCATCCAATGCCCAAAACCCATATCATTACGTAAAGGACAAATGTCCAACACCAGGAAAAGAAGTCACAGAAGAATGCAAAATGTCATAACTTTCTATCCAACATTTGACAACGGGAAGTAACAGAAGTAGAAAGATGATGACCTGACTATAAATCAATGCAAAAAATTAATTTTTTAAAGAGTAAAGATATTTACGTTTACTCTTAAATAGTGGGACAGTGACTGCCTTCTGTACCTTATATGCAAGATGGGTCCATAGGAGAGGAGTCTGATTACTGAGAGTTCTACGTCATATTTTATTTATCGATTCTGGGACTCAATCCTCCCTGTACACACATTCTTCCATTTTATATCAACTGTATAACGTGACACGGTGGGTGACAGGTGAGCACGTTTGCCTCACAGTGCAGAGGTGTAAGGGTTCGATTCTGGCTCCAGTCTTCCTATGTTGTCATGATTTGGTTTGGGACCAACAGGTGGCACTGTAGGGCTACCCCTGCAGCTGCACACCTACCTGTTGGTCGTTATGTAATTATTAGTTGTATAAAAGGACTCCCGCCCGAACACTCAGTGTCGGGTCATTGTGGCTGTTTGCTATTGTCATGCTTGTTTGTTTGCTGCTATCAGGTTTGTTTCAGTCATGTTTCGGTTACTGTTCTGTTTTATCTTCAGTCGTGGTTTTTGTTCGATACTTTGGACTTTGTTTGTTTAGGAATGAATTTTTCTGTGTTTCATCAATACACTTCTTCGAATACACCCTGCTCCTCCCTCCTGCCTGCTTTTTAGGGTCCACCACCACCTCGCAAACGTGACATATGTGGACTTTGAATGTTCTCCGCGTGCCTGCGAGGGTTTTCTCCAGCTACTCTCGTTTCCCAGCACATTACAAAAACATGTATGGCAGTTTAATGGAACACTTTAAATTGTCCCTCAGTGAGTGTGAGTGCAAATGGTTTTTCGTCTATGTCTGCCCTGCGATTGGCTGGCAACCGGTTCAGGGTGTCCCCTGCCAACTGCCTGAAGACAGCTGGGATAAGATAAGATAAGATAAGATATCCTTTATTTGTCCCACACTGGGGAAATTTGGGGATAGGCTCCAGTGCGCCCGCGACCCTCGTGAGGATAAGCAGATTAGAAAATGGATACGCTGGTTGTGTGTGTGTATGTGTGTGCAGGGATGAGATTTTTCCGCTTTTTGGCGGAATTCCGTTTTTTTTTCAAAACTGACCTTTTTTGTTCTCTCAACAACAAGTCGATGTGTACAGGGTGTTTAGCGCAAATACTGTACCAACTTGATGAGGAAATAAGCGGTGGCATACAGAAATCTTTTTTTTTTTTTTTCTGGGGCGCCCTGGGTGACCGCCCTCTTTGCCCATAGCAAGAACTGGCCAATTGTAGTTGACTTAACATCTAATTATCTAATATTGAGAGTTACATTTATTTATCGTAAATATGTTGTTGAACTATTTACTTGAAACATTTATTCATTCATTTTCCGATCCGCTCATCCTCACAAGGGGTGTGGGGGGGGGGGGTGGTGCTGGAGCCTATCCCAGCTTTCTTCAGGCAGTAGGCGGGGGACATCCTGTACAGTTTGCCAGCCAGTCGCAGGGCACACAGAGGCGAACCATCCACACTCACAATCACACCTAGGGACAATTTAGATAAGATAATATAAGATAAGATAATCCTTTATTTGTCCCACACTGGGGAAATTTACAGCCTTCAGCAGCAAGATTGTAGGTAGAAAGAAGAGAAAAGTTTAAGAGAAAAGAAAACACAGTTCAATTAAGTGCAATATAAATACAAATATGGATAAGGTCAATAAGTTCAATTAAGTGCAATATTATACAATAGTCCCCGTACTATTCACATTCACATTTGTTGTCATATCATTTAAATAAATATTATTTGTGTATTCATTTTTTTATTCAGCAGCCTGACAGCAGTCGGTAGGAACGAGCGGCGGTATCTCTCCGTCTTGCAACGCGGGTGTAACAGTCTCTGACTGAAGGAGCTACCGAGTGCTGTGCGTGTTTTTGGAACGTGGGAGGAAACTGGAGTACCCGGAGAAAACCCACGTAGGCCCGGGGAGAACATGCAAACTCCACACAGGGAGGCCGGAGCTGAAATTGTACCTCTGCATTGCGAGGTTGACGCGCTAACCACTGGACCACCGGGCCGCCCCTATTTACTTTAGTTCAATAAATATTTTTTTGACATGTTTAAGTGCAATAAATACAAACATCTGCAAACAAATTGATAATCCATCCATTATTGCTTTGGTTCATTAGCTGTGCTTTGGTTTATGAAGAATTCACGGATAGTCACACCGTCCGTGCGGAATGCTCACTTCCTCTCACACAATGTAAAGATAATTTGCAAGATAAATGCGTCACGTATTTCACATCCAGATACACATCTTTTTGCTTTTTGCTCAAAATTAGCCCTCAGAATGGCTGCCAAGAAAGTGAAAAGTTTCAGTGATTGTGATATTGTCAGTTATGGCAGTGTGCATTGAGCTCTTGCTAGCAGCGTTATCGAGTCTGCCGCACCACAGCTGCATCGCGTCTGCTGGGATGTTTTTGGTTCGATATGGTCACCCGTGCTGTGGCATGTTGGCGGGGACTCTGGCATCAGCCCCATGCCGGACATCTGTGCCAACCACAATTGAAATTGCTGCCTTCTATTTGCAATCATTTCAGTGTTATGTTCTTGGGCTCACAAACAAATACTTGAATTACAGAGATTCCGCTGTAGCTTTAGGAAAAATAACTAAACCAGCCAACACAGTTTTCTTTCCACAAAATCCTTGAATTCAATTTCGTTCTGGCAATGGCCTTGTCTATTTCATTCTTGCAAATGCAAAACAAGACACTGCGGCATTTTGTTAATTACGAGCAGATAACGTGCACTGTGCGTGCAGAACAAGATGGTGATCATCACTCTTTGGACAGACAATAGTTAGTCACACAAATGTTCTTTATTGATCTGGCTGGCCTTGCCAGTGCTGATGATCCTGGCCTATGTGTGTGTCAGTGGGTGTGAATACAGAACACTACACTGCAATGCCACTTAAAGTTACTGTATGGTGTGTGTCTTTGTGCATGATTGATACCATAGCATCTCAGGGCCCCTGCCCTGAGATGCTATCTCTGTGGTGTGTTGAGGTCAGATGAAGCTGAGAGACATCAAGTGTATGTAAATCACACACACGCACGTACACACACACACACACACACACACACACACAGAAAGTGTCCCCAACTTTATAAACAGTAACTGTACTGGTAGCGATTTACAGCTTGCCATAAATCAGTGGTTCTCAATTATCTTCTGTCATGCCCCCCCAAGGAAGAGGAAAACATCTCTCACCCCCCCGGCACGGCTATAAATAGTATCATTTGTCTATACACCTTTGCATAACACTGTATCCTTATTAACGTATAAGAGAATAAAAAAAGAAAGAAATATGGACCAACTTTATGGACCAACTTACAACAAAGAATAGCTTTAGTAACTGGAACAGAAAAGATTTAAAGTGCATCTGAAATTCAAAAGTAACATTGAATCCTTAATTTAACAGTAAATATTTTTTAACTGACCATGTCAAACTATACGATACTGAAAAATAAAATGACATAAACTCAATAACTAATAATGCATTCAATCTAATCACCAACATTATCTCAGAGCACAATATTTAAAAAAAAAAACTTTAACCAGCAAAACATCCATTTTCCATCCATTTTCCGAACCGCTTAATCCTCACTAGGGACGCGGGGGGTGCCGGAGCCTATCCCAGCCGTCTTCGGGCAGTAGGCGGGGGACACCCTGAACCGGTTGCCAGCCAATCGCAGGGCACACAGAGATGAACAACCATGCGCGCACACACTCACACCTAGGGACAATTTAGTACGTTCAATCAGCCTGACATGCATGTTTTTGGAACGTGGGAGGAAACCGGAGCACCCGGAGAAAACCCACGCAGGCCCGGGGAGATAAAATAATTTGTGCTTTTTTTTTTTTTTTTAATCAAAGATGATGTCTGGATTAATGGCTACAATGAGCACATTTTGCAATGCACAGCTTTTCGAAGCGAGGTTTGAAGCATGACACAGCAACTCTCGGCTCCTGCTCAATGTGTAGCCGGGACCTGTATTATTATACTGAAGTAGCAGTAACAAAGCGGCAGGATTGTTGGCAATATTCGGCACATTTTCGCTGAAAAAACTCAAGCAGCTTATCAGCGTGATTGGGGTGTAATGTCTTGAAGCCTTAATTTATTTGGCTTCATTCTGTCCACTACCAAAATTTTTAGACAAGGTAAGCATATCAATCTTCCCTCGTCTGCCACCGCAGGCACATTGAAGCTAAGCGCTACATACGCCTCGTCATATTTCCTCCCTGAGAATGCTCCCTGCGCAAACTCTGCCAATGAGAGAGCTACTGCCCCCTAACGTAGTGGAGGTGCAACTACCAGGTTATTTTAGGACAGTAAAAAAAAAAAAAAAGTATGTTCCCCGAGGTCAAACCCCAAGCCCCACTATTTGAGAAACACTGCCATAAAGCAAGAAATGTGCCCTTAACACAGAGTGGAAGGGCAATTGTCTATAGTAGTAGATAGTCGAACCTCTCTTCAACCTACACCGTTTATATTTCTACCCCTATAACGTTCGCATTTCAAATCCCGATTTTACGTAATTCAATTTATATTTGCCGATTTTGCTTGCAACGAACACCTTTATAACGTAAACGTCATTATAACGACCATATTTTCCAAACAAAATTGTGAAAAGGCCTTTATGCTAGCAACGCTACATATTGACTTGTTCATTGGTGTACTTTCGGAGGCACGATGCTCATTGTCTCATAACATGTCTGGTAAACGGAAGCAAATCTCACTGTCTGTGAAGGCTGAAATTGTCTCTCACTTTCGAAAGGGAGTCTCCGAAATGAAGCTCAGCCGAGACTACAAATTGGTAAAGTTGACGATTTTGACAAATCATCCATAATGGCAACAAAATCATGGCAGAGTTCGAGGCAAACAGAATGAAAGATGATCGTAAACGGATTTGGGGTGCGACACATCCTGATCTGGAAAAGCCACCATTACATGTTCATGTTTTTACATCTATTTGTGTTCATACTGTATTATACATTGGATTTGGCGGCCATTTTATTGGATATGTTGCAGCGTACCTCCGTTATAACATTCAAATTTGCTATGTCCCTCGAGGTACGTTGTAACGAGGTTCGACTGTAGAAAGTCATTGTGTTTGTGTGTTTCATTTTTTTCACTGAAGAAAAATGTCACATTTTCACTTTTGTGCCGTTACCACCTGTGATACATGATTGAATATACATGTAGGTTAAAAAAAAAGGCACTCAGTCTCTCATTGTCGTTCTCTGATGTGTGCAAAGTCTCTGTGGCAAGTGTTACTTTTTCAGTCCAGTATCTTTCATTTTCTTTATTGCCTTGTTGGCGATGCACAAGTCGTTTCCAGGACCACCTAAGTGGGTGGTCTTTGTAGTCAAAGACAGAGACACCATTGTATTGGTGACAAGTTGGTCTACCTTGAAACCGAACAAATTCTTTCGTTTTGTGGGATAAGATTAAATGGTACTTTCCCTCCAAGAACATTTTTATTGTTTATTGTTTGTTGTTTTGGCACGATGCGTCACATCTACTTTTGAAATTAGGTACTTTAACACATTAATAACAGTTGCCATTTCCCCCACATAATTTGCAAAATCTTTATTTACATGTTAGTTTTTCATTGATTGACACGTGAAACAACATACTGGAGGCAAGACACAAAAGTTCCCTGAATCTGAATTAGGAAAGAAAAAAAAGGTGTAAGATCTTATTATTAATAATTAGAAATAATTAAAGATGCAACAGTATGATATCGGCATGGTATTAAGGCAATTGTATTATTGATTTATTTATTAGTTATTGTATATATATATATATATATATATATATATATATATATATATATATATATATATATATATATATATATATATATATAAAATGAAGAAAATAATTTGCCATCGTATGGAAAGTTAAGTGACAGGAATGTTAAAAATACACATAATAGGGAATCATTAAATCCTAACTGTGCATGTTACTCAAGCACTGATGTAACAAAATGTACTTAGCTGGACTGTGATACTGAAGGCTGAGGGTGGATCTCAATTCTCTTCCCAGTTTTTCCCTCTACTACTTGTATGTGCAATCACAGCAACTCATTGAAAGAGAAATGAGAGGAGCCCTGGTGCCCGACTGGTTGAGCATGTCCGCTTTACACAGGTCCAGGGTTCGAATCCGGGCCTTCCTGTGTGGAGTTTGCATGCTCTCCTCGTGACTGCGTGGGTTTTCTCTGGGTACACCGGTTTCCTCCGACATTCCAAAAACATGCACAGTAGGTTAATTGATCACTCCAAGAATTTTCACAGGTGTCATTGTGAGTTTGAATGGTTGTTCGTCTAAATGTGCCCTGCAATTGGCTGGCAACCAGTTTAGGGTGTACCCTGCCGACTCCTCGAAGACGGCTTACCTAGACACCATCTGCGACCCTTGTGAGGATAAACAGTACCGGATAATGAATGGATGGATGTGTGAGATAAGCCCTAAAGTAGTGATGGTGAAATGAATTTTCAAGATGCTACATGAACCAGTTGTTTGATATATATATATTTTTTGCTCCTCTAAACTGTTGGTTTCAAGAAAGGGGGTTAAGAAATGTCAAGTCAGTGTGCTTTCGCCCAATGTTGAGCACAGAGTACCATCTTGGGCTCAATAAACAAAACAACTAGTGAATGAAGCTTCATTTTCTTATCACTACCCTAAAATCTTTGTGTCTTCCTGCTGCTTGTCTTGAGGCATTGTTTTCAAATTGACAGCAGAAAGCAGCGTTTCACTTCTCGGAAAGCTGGACACTCAATGTTTAGTGTGGTGCAGTGGTCACCTACCATTAGCCCGCAGCCAACCAATTATTTACACGAGATATGCCCCAGATGTAGGTAAGAAATATTCAGGATTAACCACCCGTACACTGACGCTACCTCACCCTGACTATGTAGGATTCTGTCACGTCTCTCCTTTTACAGTATGTGTTCTATAAAGACGTATAATGCGTTATCCTTGGGAGACTCGTTTATCATCCACTTTGTTTCTGCAAGGTGTCCAAACGCAGTCACGTGATTGAAAGCAATAATCATAAATGCTCCCTTGTAAAATTGACGCGTCGAATACCCGACTACTTGGTTCATATTGTTGACAAGGGTTCTCAACAAACGCAAACCACTGTCTTGGAACAGATTGGGTTCCATTTTAGGGTTTCCACTGTATTTTGTTCCAGGTGCATGTAGTGTTAAAGGTCGGCTAGTGCTTCACGAAGAAAATGTCATGTCATTTGTTCTCAAATACATTTCAATTAAACTCCAACCTAAAATAAGTCTTTTTCTTATCTTCCTCATATACTGTACATTGCCGCAGGTATATTATATACGAGAGGCTGTGCATACTAACCTAGAACTTTGGCTTACCGCTGGGTTGCCAAATTAGTCTGTAATTTCTCCACTGAGAAAATTGTCTCCAAACAACAGAGTGAGGTACTTCTCTTGTTGCCATGGTGAACTCAGCAGGTTTTAGCTTGCAGGTGTGTGCCAGGAGTACGTTTGCTTGCGTGTGTGTGTGTGTGTGTGTGTTTGCGTGTGTGTGTGTGTGTGTGTGTGTTGTGTGTGTGTTGTGTGTGTGTGTATAATATCTGCGATCAAATTTGCTACAGTGAAAAACCCCGTTGTGAAAAATGTCTTGTTGCAAACATG
>CAAKHF010022405.1:0-19496 GCA_901007745.1 Hippocampus kuda | reverse complement strand
AGCCGCGGGACGCTTCATAGTCCTAAACGGCCTAGTTAGCTCTCGAAGGCTAAAAACATTACGCTAACTGGAGCGCTAATGAGAGAGAAGCGCTCCAGTTAGCGTAAGGTTTTTAGCCTTCGAGAGCTAACTATGACCATCGATGACTATGAAGCGTCCCGCGGCTGTTTTTAGCATGATAACAAGTAAAGCATTCGAGGAAACGTTCGTTTATTTGAATGTCCGTCGAGCCATAAGCAATTTACTCTGAGCAGCTAATCGGATGCTACGGATCCGCTAGCTTCAGTATGAACAAACATAGACAGTGAGGTCCCTCTTGGCAATGGCAGAGCAGCTATGAGTTTGTTGAGTCCAGGAAACTCGCAGCTGTGACCGAAATAAACATTGTTCACTATGTAAACCAGTGTGGTGTTTGCTGTTGCCGTTTCCGAACGAACCAGTAGAGGTCGCTGTTGGATAAAACTTCGTTGTAGTGAATGTCTTTGCGAGGCTGGAGCAGAAAAAATGATTTCGTATAACGCAACAGGGGGTTTTTCGTCGTATGGGGGGCAGGAGAATGGGAATTGTGTTAATGCATGAAGATTTTTTCACATAAGGGGGTATTTTCGCCCATGTAGGTTTCGTTCTAGAGGAGTTTCACTGTATCTTCACAAGGGTCGTGGGGCGTGCTGAAGCCTATCCCAGCTGTCTTCGGGCAGTAGGCAGGGTACTGGTTGCCAGCCAATTGCAGGGCACACATAGGTGAACAACCATCCACGCTCAAACTCACACCTTGGGACAATTTAGACTGAGTGTTCCGTTAACCTGCCTTGCATATTTCTGGAATGTAGGAGGAAACCAGAGAAAATCCACGCAAGCACGGGGAGAACATGCAAATTCCACACAGGAAGGCCAGAATCGAACCCTGCACACCTCTGTACTGTGAGGCTTATGCGCTAACCAGATGTGCTGTTCTGCAATCGGGAGGATTGCAGAACAGCACATCTTTATTCTTCCCCTCCACATCTGCAATTAAGATGCTATTTATTCAAGTTAAGAAGAACATCTGTACCTGATAGGAGCAGACATAGAAGTAAGGACAAAGTCTGGCCTTTAGTAGACTGTAGAGTGATGACAGACTGGCTGACCTGCACAAACACACAGAAATTATTTGATTCATGCGCATTTGTGAAACACTCCATGAACCATGAACTTAGCCCAGTGATTCTCAACTACTGTGCTCTGGGAGATCATCAGGCATGCTGTGGGAAATTCATCAATTTCACTTAATAAGTCAGAAAACAATGACTTATTTACTACAGATAATTAGGGCTCAACTGATTATTCAGCACATATAAGCGCTTTTTACATTTTTGCATAGTTTTTTGGACACATTGATATGTTAAAATATAAGGCAAAGATAATGAAATTCAAAGATTTGCCAAAAATCTGCGATTTTTCTCTCAGTTCTAATGTGAAACAAATAAGAAGGAATTGTAAAACGGTCAGGTGTTATGCCTGTGATTCAAATCTTCATTGTACGGTTCACACGCTGAATGGATACGTTTTTGTAATTTATTGGACGATTAATCCGTTATCTCCATTTTACTCTGCCAAATAAAAAAATAACCATCAGCCTCAGCACTCAGAAAATTCATATGTTGAGGCACTTGTAGTCAAAGTACCACTTTTGTGACATTTTTGCTTGGTGGAATGCTGTGAGATGACTCCGAAATGACATGCATCCTTACCATTCACTCATGAGACACCGCTGCAGTTCTGTGTCATGTGCCCAGGGGGCGCTCTTGCCAGTAAATCTGCGCTCAGCCTTGATCCTGGGGAATAGTGGCACCCAAGACAGGGTGGGATGCTGCCAATAGATTAGACTCTGCTGGAAGGCACAGCGAAGCTCCATGCAAGACTTAGAATCCTGAAGGCGGCAGAAAGGAATCAAATACAAAACCTCCCTTAGGACACAACAGTAAAGTCGCTGTACCTGTAAATTGTGCGGCCATGAGCTAAACTGTGCTCGGCAGTGCTGGCTGAGCCCAGAGGCTTCCTCTTGAGCTTTGGGCTGCTCAGACCAAGACAGTGACAGTGAGGAAGTAAAAAGGAGACGGGTCTTCAAGCTCCAGTCGGCTGGATACTCTGTGCACAGGGGGGCTGCTATGGAGAGAGGGGAAATGGCCTGTGGGCTCTAGATGGAGAGACAGGAGAAACAATGAAAAGAAATGCATCGGATGCATCGGAACGTCAAAATGCTGATGTCCCTCAACAAAATTCAATAGGAATCTATAGAGTGTTCCCTCGGTTATAGCTGGTGAAGTGAAATCCGTGAAGTGCAGTATCCCCCTCTGAAAAAAAATACCCGATATGTATACACACACACACACACACATCCCCCTCCCCACGTCATCTCCATAATTTATATAATCACACAACTCTACTGGTATTGATGAAACATTCTGAAAATCTCATGTCATGATTACTGTGCACTGTTGCATAAAACATAGTGGATGGGTAAGACATTTTATCCCCATTTACCTTCAGCAGCGGTGATTTAACATCTTCCTCACTTTCCTCGAAGAGAGAGTCATCTTCAGAGAGGGAAAAACCTTTCTGGCATGGGAAAGAAAGATGAAGAAATGGACAACAGGAGCAAAGCAAGGTCACATATCAAATCTTTAGTTCAAAAACTGGAGTCTCTGACACATTAGTTTTGCTGTGTGAAGTCATCAGGTATGCCAAGATCAAGAAATGACCCAGTTGTCCTTGATGGGTCCCAAAACTATTAGTGTAGTTATTTAAAATACTCTCGATAATATAGCCACCACTATTCATTTATGTATACATGCTAGCAGTGTATAGTGAGAGACAGAAAAAGTGAATGCTCTTGAAACAAACTTTATTTGTCCCACAATGGAGAAATTCCCAATTTATTTTAATTAGTAATGTTTTTCTGTATTGTATGTTATTCATTGTGTTATCTTTAATATGTGCTCTGCTTAGGGCAGGGTTTACTCTATTTTAAATGTGCTATATGACCTTGACCAAACCTTGCGAATATACGAGAAGGAGCCGCACAATGATGCAAACACTGTTTAATTCTTTACATTGCATTGAATTGAATTATGCTATTACTGTATAGTTTCATAACGTGCAATGCTGTGGAGTGCGCTTTTTCACGTTGTAACAATTTCTGTTGGTGTTTTATGAGGGATGAGGGGCTGGAAAGGATTAATGGCATTTCCATTTCAATGCGGACACATGTCTTGGCATACGGGTATTTTCGATTTCCAGACGAACTATACTTATAAGGCAACGCACAACTGTAGGTTTGTGAATAAATTAGGACGAGGGGAAATCCGGAAACATACTTCTGATGACATTTTGTCTGTTGGGTGTGCCGTGAGATAGGTCGCATGAAAAATGTGTGCCTTGGCTCAATCACCTGTTTATCGTTATCTTGTCGTCCGGTATCTTCTACTTTGCTCAACAGTTCGGAGAAAGCCAAGTCGCCCCTTTTTGTTGTGAAGTCTCCGCCGGCTTCATCGTCGCCTTTTCCGCCGAGGTTACGTTTCTTCCTTGGGCTGTGTCTGCTGTCAATGTTTGCGAACGGGTTCCTGCGTTTCATCCCACCACTGGAGCGTGTGTGGTTGTTGAAAAAAAGCGGCCCGGGCGAGAAGGGTCGGACACACGACGACGACGGGGAAGAGGCACTTGGCTCAATACCGCCCGTGTCACCACTTGAGCTCGAGGAAAAGGCTTCGCTGCGGGCTCTTTTCCGTCGCATTCGCATAATGTCCGACGGTCGTTTGAAGCTGGGAGAATAGCCCAACTCTTCAGACATTGTGGAGACAGCAAGTCAGGCCGCTAAATACAAAACGTAACGATAAAGTCATGTAAACAGACCGAGAATTCAGTGCTTTGAAAACCTGGCGCCTCAACGAATGACGTGAACATTTCTTCTTCGTCATCGTCTTGTTCTTTGTTTGGTAAAATGGTGGTTGGTCAGTGCTCATACGCATTACTGCGACCAACCGGCCTGGAGTGTGGATCAAATTCCGAAATCAATGGAGACATTTTATTTTCAATTGTATATCTGTCTTAAATTCTTGCATGTTTCAGTCTCACATTAAACATGTTTTTCATTTTCATCAAAAACATAGCTTTTCACGAGACCCCCCAAAAAACGATGTTTGTTCAATCATTAACATTAGATCATCAAAGTCCGCAATCCATTTTCAACACTTTAAATACTTCAAAAAAATTGTAGAAAAAAAGTGACAAATTAGGTTTTACCCTGACGCCAACAATATCTTGTTTTTCTATAATTCAATGCTTCCATGATCACTAGGATATCCGTATTTGGTCGGCAAATATTTGGAGCCATCTGTGAAATGTTTTGACCAGCAAATGATTGTTTTCAATAAATACTCTTTTTTTTATGAGGCTGTTCCTGAATACCAATACTGTAACTGGAGATGTGCTCAAAATATATTATTAAGGGCTGTTGAAACCAATGGAGAACTTCTGGGCCGTAAGAAAGATATGTTTGCCGCAAACACAACACTCATCACCAAAGGAACACCAATACCTACAGTGAAGTATGGAGGGAGCCGTTATTCTTCAACTGGGTCAAATCAAAATATGAGCAATATATGCCATACATGATATAAGACATTAGGCCATTATTTTAGGAGGGTGGCGATATAATAAAACAAAACAACATTTCATCTTTTATTTCCAGGTATTTACATGTGACTTTGATACAGCTTGACAGCATTATTTGTAAGAAAACAGCATTTTGGGGGGGAATGGATTCATGCCATTTCCATTCATTTTAAGAGGGAAAGTTGATTTGAGACAAGTGATCTGAGTTACGAGTCTGGTTAACTCTGGAGTCAATGTACATCTGAAATAATACAATCTGCTTGAAGATCATCTGCAAAATTTAAAAGTACTAATATGACCTTTGACCTCAAACATTTTTGACTGAACAGTCCTGAAAATCTGTAGAGCTGCTAACCTTCATACAACTATCAAAACCTCGTGATGATGGCGCAGCCACACTTGGCATTGATGAAAATGCTTGTTGATTCCTGTCAGTAAGGTCTCCAGACAGCCTCCGCATTTGCCGGGGAACTACTATGACTGGACTCCACCTCTACAGCTACGCCCTCAATCTGACTGGGCAAAGACGGGTGCAGGAGTGGGGAGCCTGTCGAGGCATTAGTGCAAGGCGGTAGGATTCTCGGAGGGGAACGACCGTCACCGCTGCCTCCCCCGGCCATCATGGAGAACTGGTACGAGCCCGCAGCCGTGGAGTAGTACACGTGATACGGTGAGGAGGTGGACTGGAAGGGTCTGTTCTGGCCCTGGTGCGGCGTATTTGATGGGTATGGAGGCGGCAGGTAAGTGTGATACCTCCCGGCAGGTGTGGTGGCCATAGCTGTCGCCATGGTGATGCCGAGGGCGCTGTTGGTGACGGGATTGTGCGGGGGCGTGTAGGTGAATGCAGCCGTGGGGGGGTAATGCACACGTGGGTCTGAGAAGCGAGTGTCTGGCAAGGAAGGGACAGAGGGGAAAGATCGTTCCAAGGTCATCCTTGGGTCACCAAATGCGGTCAGGTCAGGACCTGAATGAGGGCAAAGTTCAAGGTTTATGATTTGGGTCTTTTGGTGTTATTATAATCTTGAAATGTGTGTGTTACCTGTAAGACGTGAGGACAGGTCGCCTAGTGATGAGCGACTTGGTGAAAGGGGATTAGTCGTGTGGATGTTAGGTGTGCTTATCTGTCCAAGATAGGGATAGGATTGGTCATAGGACCATGATGGAGATGACTGCATCTGTCGCCCTTCTGAAAAAGTACAGAATGAACAAATGTTAATTGCTTGTCACATCATTTAAATTTTCGTTTCTGAATTGTCAACACTTAAATGGTAAGTCACATTAAATATTTACTTTCCAATAATATGTTCTATGTGCCCTGATTACACAGAAAAAACGTACTTGATTTTCAGTTGCACATGATTAAAATGTATGAATCTAACACTTATCACTTGTTTACTTTTGAGGAAAACACGGGAAAATTGCATTGGTTTATGACATTTTAACTATGTGCAACCGATGTACACTGTACATGTTAGAATCCAAAGGATCGGTTTTTCAGTATATGATAGTCAAAACACGGAATTCTGTTTAATAGTGTTTGTGGAATTAAGCAGCAAAATCCACCCGCTTTTATCCTCCTCAGAGGCCTGTCATTTTGCCACCTGCTGTCAACTGAAAATGACATCGTAGTGGCGAAGGGGTTGGGTGGCGACAGAAAATAACATGAAAATGTTGTGGAGAAATCATATTATTCAAGTAAGGCATACTTAGCGAATGGCAATGCAATATGGCCACCGGTAGCTTCATTTCTCACGATGGCCAATAAGAGGTTAGTCCATTATATATCAATCCATGGCCTTCGGGCACTGTGATCTCATTTTCATTTTCAGCAAATGGCAAAATGGCTGCCCCCTGAGCTGGATTAAAATGGGTCAATTCTGCGGCTTAATTCATATTTCACAAACACAATATGAAGTTTCTGTGGGGCCACACACAACATATTAGTGAAAAAAAAAGTTTGACTTTACTTCCAATGTAAATCGCACCTTTGGTGGATGAAATATTCCACTTGAAATATTCCACATGGTAGCCACCAAGGACCACATGAGTAGCGCGTGGGCCTGTTCTAAAAATAGCCCACCAGTGATAGAACGTTGTGATTTCCTAGGAATGTCGTAGAATTGATCTTTGCGAAATGAAACACCTGTCCAACTTTACCTATATAGAACTACAGTGCTACATATTGATATTGATTAATTTATATTGTTAAATTGTTGTGAGAAATTGATTGTATTGATTGATTACGTCCAACCCTGACAGTTTGATAATCCGGAGGTGTGACTGGCTGGAAGTTACACAACAATGCGTGGCTTCCCTTTTTGTTGGAGACGTATATTGTGCACGTGTGTTAACTTTTAGTTTGACACTTTCAGCGTCACTACCCGGTCAAGAAGAGGAAACGATACCATCGTTTAGTGCATCCGTGAGCTTCCGCGATGCCACAGAAACACTGTTTGTGTTTGTGTGACATCGCGGAATGAGGAACAAGATAAAAAGAAAAGATGAAGTTTGATGTATTTTTGTGTCTGTGTCATTCATCTGAGTCTGACATGCTTTTCTTGTGATAAAGAAAATTGTTTCATCAAGTCTGCTGACAGAAGCAGCTTTTACTTTTGATCTGAGCCCCTATCTTTTGCGTCACGTTGTTGTTCTTACCAGTAGCTATCTGGGTGTGTGCGGGGCTGGAGAACGTGGCCGAGTGCAATGTGGCCGCTGCCGTCGACTGACGCGTGTTACAAGCGGAGGGCTGATGATGGTGATGATGAGAATGATGAGGATGAGGATGATGATGATGGTGTGGGGGAGTCACTCTCATGGAGCTCCGCCTCAGCTGCTCCAGCTCTGTGAGTCTCTCGGAAAAGGCCAACGAGCCGGGCTTAATGTCATCCATCTTCTGGCGATGACCTAAGAGATGATTTCGTTACAGAGCTTAATACAGCTTTGTTCGTGTGTGCGTTTATGTTTATGCACGCATGCACATGTCTGTGGTGTTGGTTACACTTCAAAGCTACTAATGGATGTGTGTGTGTGTGTGTGTGTGTGTGTGTGTGTGTGTGTGTGTACAGTAATTACAGTAATAATATTATGTAGCCCTGCCACAAATTGTGAAAAACTGTGAGTAATTGACAAAGCCACCATCCCCCTTGCTCAATAAATTTTATAACTTCCTATAGATGGCATAAGTTGGCGCCAAAACACTATTTTTCCAGTAGACAGGCCAAAGTCCTGTATCGTCCCAACACTTCCTTAGCACCCAGACATCACGAGATGGTGTCAAAGAACTACATTTTTACTAGACATGGCTTTGTAATTATAATTGCACATGTTAATCGTTTAAATTGTAAATATACCACAAATTCTCATCACAAAACACTTTCACATCATTTCAAACTCATCCTGCAACCAGCAAAATGCATGTTTTTGAAGGTTTTGGATGAATAGCTGAGGATAGACTCCACAGTCAAAAAAGACCAAAAGGTGAAGTGGTGAATCGTGAACCTCAAATAGGCGGGGCTTCATTGTATCCGCATGAGCACTTTTATGTTTAAGTGTGTGAGGGACCAGCGACAGTCGTGCACTAACTGTGGAGAGCAGAGCTGAAGTGAGAGAGGAAGTTCGCATTTGCATCAGTGACTCATGTAACTGTGAATTCAGAAGCAAGGATTCCAAGTTTTTCGAGCTTACCCAACAAGACAACAAACAGACTTCTTTCAACTAGAATTGTGGCTACAAAATGCAATCATTTGATCTCGATCGCTTCAAGGTGGTGTGTTTCCGAAATTTATTTAAAGAGCCCTGATGGGTGCCACACGGTATTTCATTTGTTACTCACGTCGGGGCTCTCTGGGACCATCCACTGTGATTTTGATGGCTCTCTGGTAAGTCGCCACCTGAGAGGGGTTGGTGAACACTGTGATGGTCAGGGTGAAACTCTTGCCTGTGATAAGTGGAGAGGGAAAAGAAAGCAAGCGATGATATGAAACAAAATGGAAAAATACCTCAAGTGCCTTCTAATTGTTCAACCCCATTTTATTTGACCTGCAGACATCCTTTCAATATCCGTAATTATGCAGTGAAGTTTCGTTAACATACACGCAACCCATTTTCCAACTTTTATCCATCCAGAGGAAGAGAAAAGAATTGCACGACATGACTCAGCAAAAATCAGTTTAATTTCCTACCATGCTGAATCCATACGTCTGTCTCGAATAGGCGGTTCAAGTATGCGTCTTTCTGTGTGTGCCTGTGTGTGTGTGTTATTGATACATTGTTGATGAAGGGAAACTTTAGCTCAACAACCTTTCAATATTTTGACAAGGTTTGGGCACATTCTTCCATATAATAAGAAAATGGCCACTCACCCATTTTTGATATGCTTCCATCTATATTTCGTCATTTATATTTATTTACATACTTTTTGTTCTACTTCTCCCGTTCGTAATTTTGCTGCTGTAATTGGGAATTTCTCCATTGTGAGACAAATAAAGGTTTTCGTATCTTCTTATCTTACATGAAAAGTAAAATGACGACACACATACGCTAATAGTCCGATATGGACATCCAAGGTTGAGTTTTGACTGAAAATGTCAGAAGATAAACATTTGACTTTTACCTTGTTTATGTGCTGAAATGCATGCCAAACAATGGCAACAATTAAAGGAATTGTTGTAATTGTTGTATTTTGATAAGTGCGACAGCTATTTGAGTTACCTTATTTCACTGCATGAGAGTGCAACAATGCCCCTTTTTAGTAGCTATTGAAGAGAGCAGCTGAAACATGTTTCCGAAAAAAATTAAGTAATGAATTAAAATAAATAGTAACGATATGGTCAGTACATTTGACAAGACCTTACACGAATATCAAGCAGTGTATGCGAAACAACTTCTGCAAAACAGGAAGCTCTGACTAATGATGAGTAAGTTCATCTTTCCTTCATCATCGTTCCGTCATCAGACCTACCAGAGGAGTTCACAAATGTGTAAATGTGTTCAGTCGAACAAATTGCCAGCTAACTTGTTTTCGTCGTCTTTTGGTCAACCATGTTTGTGTTGTGTTCGCATTTGCAAAATGTGCAATCATTTGAATTATTCTGAAGCAGCGTTGTACATTCCGGTGGGATAAAATACCTGTCGTGTCTTTTAATGTTCCAAACGAATGTTATACAAGGATGAATATTACCTGGGTAATTTACATCACATTATAAATTCATAGGCAGCAGTAGACATCCTCCATTGGCTGTAGTTATTTGTATGTGTATAACTAAATAAAGACATTTTTACGTAAGTAGATGCAGTTGTGTTCAGCGTAGAAACACTGGTTAACATTTTTTAACTAGTTATTTAAGTCAGAGATGTAAGTTAACTTTTCAAGACAAATTTTATTTGTGAATATATTGGAAGAATATTTAGGTGTTGAAACATCGCTTGTGAGTACTGCTATACAACCATGTTGCATGGAATCCAATTGTGGAATGCTGTCCCGACGTCCTGGACTGCAAATCATAACAAATCACAGGTGCCACAAGTTGGCGAAATCTTCCAGCATTTGTTCATAAATGTTGGAGTTTGTAAGGGAAAATACAAGCACGGGAGACTTGTATTCTGCTTTGCGCGTGTGGAGATAAAAGCTCTTTGTTTTCTTTTTCTACTTTAAAACACATTGTCACATACTGTACCTACACACACTGCTGTTTTAAATAGATATGTTCAACTATTTGCCTAACAGTTGGGCGCGTGCACTGTGCGTGTGTGTCTGTGTGTGTGTGTGTGTGTGTGTGTGTGTGTGTGTGTGTGTGTGTGTGTGTGTGTGTGTAACAGAGGGGGGCAGGGGAGTGGCTCGACCAAGAAGTTCGTTTGAATACTAATTTGTATTCACTTGCCCTTTCCCATGTGTATATGTCAGTGTACTGTGCTTTTTTTGCACAAATGAGGTGTAGGTTTGCACAAGTAAATAACAGCATACCCCTCCCGCTGCGGCCAACAAAGCGCAGGTCATTGAATCGGGCTACTTGGTTTTTAATAGCAGCCGTGGCATTACGGAGCTCCGCCGAGTAGTTCTCGTCGTTGCCTGCCATCACTGTCACCATGGTGCCATCGGGGACCTCGCCAAGTGCAACCACCTGATCAAGCCGCGGAAACCCCCCCACAAAAAATCGTCAATTAATAACAAAGGACTTGAGAATCTGATCAATAGTGTTCAAAGTTTTTGAGTTGGGGTTCAAACTATGGCTTGGGGGCTATATGAGGGCCGCCATCTGTTTTTTGGGGTCCACGGAATATACTCAAAACAGAACTTGACTCGGCCGATGTCATGATTGAAAAAAAAATAGCATCCTCCATTGATGTGAAATTCACAAAGCTACCGCTGATAATACTTCAAACAACACATTAATTTAATGACCCACTAATGACCCTGATGAGGTAAACATTCAGTTTGTCAGCGTAACCCTTTAGCATCCCAATTCAAAAAGGACAGTTACAGTCTTATAAAAAATCCAACCTTTTAAAATATGAGCCTTTGACAAATGGTTCAGATGTCAACTCAATGCAGAGAAAAATATATATATATATATATATATATATATATATATATAGCCATCATATTTTTGCCTCATAACAATAATCGGTTATCGGGAATGTGTAACTGGTGCTTCATTAGGATGTGTGACACAGCACACGCATGCACGTGCGTGTTCGCAAGTGTGAGCGCCCGCGAGCGCGCTAATGCAGCAAACCCACTAAATGAGTCGGGTCTGTGGCTAAAAGCCACTATTGCCACAAATGCGTTTTTGCCGAAAGTGCAGGAAAGACGTGCAAGAGTCAACAGGATGTAACAAGTGAATTAATCCCACCCATGGAAAAAAATACAACTACTGGACTCTATGACGTGCATCCAATGGCGTTAGCTCAAATATACGTTTGATAATCTAGCAGTTAAATAATTGTTTTGGTTTTTTTTGCAGTCATGTGACTTGTAGTATACTGTTAATCCACTGTGGGAAAGGTACATCCAACAATACAATAGCCAAGCAAAATAGATAATAATGATGATGATGATGGTGGTGATGGTGTCCATGAAAACGACAGACTATTCTTTGAACAGGCCAGTGCTGATGCCAAGAAAAAAATGATGTATTACCACATAGTGTTTTGCTGCATTGTGACACTGTATAAACCAGTGTTTACCAACCTTTTAATGAGCCATGGCATATATTTTACATGAGGAATAATCTCTCACGGTCAAGAAAAATGTCACAAAAAGTATATAAATGGAAATAATCATTTTTTCTTGTTATACTAACAAAGTGTCAACACAAAGCAATGAATGGTAACAAGTGGGTACACAGGTTAAATGTATCTTCCAGCATCTCGTGAAAGAGAATATCAGTGTTCTGCCTGTCACTCTACGTCACTGGGAAAGACAGACGGGTAAAAATAAATTCCAGTATTTGTCCTAAATACTGTAGATACTTTCAAATGAATTAAGTGCAATCACACATGCATCATTTCACACCTCACAGTACATTGACACAGTGGTTTGGATTCGCATGCAAGTGAGGTCAGGCAGTGGTATGAAACTCATGGCCCAGGAGCCAGATCCAGCCCATCACATCACATCACTTGTTATGGCCCGCTAAAGCAATTCAAATGCTCCCTCTTCATATTTTTTTCTGGAATAAACTGTAAATGGTCTTCAGGTTTAAAACATTGAAAGCATGTTTGGTGACAACCAAAGTTAATATTGTAATTTTAAATTAATTGAACAATAGTTGAGCAAAGTATTTTCCTTGACTTCAGATTAGAAAACAATATGCTATTTGTCATAATATGAGAAGACGATGACAAATTTCCTGTCATAACTCATCTGTGACTCGCGACAAAAATGACACGCTTGATCTCGGGTCTTCTTACAAGCAGCAAACGTCATCCAAATATGGGCAAAAAATAGAGGACGCTTTCTGACCTTAAAAGCAATAGGCAGGGTTTTGTTGCACCTCCAATGTGTGGGCAGCACTGAACACAAGAAGTTGGGACTGTCTGTCTTCACCAGCTCGCCTGGATGATCTGACAGCACCTGCCAGATAAATGATCAAGTATTTAGTTTGGTAAAACATAATAAAAACATGAACAAGGGGCCACGAGCGTTCATCGTACCATGTCACGGTCGGCCATGCGCAACTTGCCCACCAGCGATGCTCCGCCTCCGGCCTCCTGGGCACCCAGGGCCTCGGCCATCTTTCCCCCCGAGGCAAGGGTGGTGGACGGGGGAGTGTAGCGCCGGCCAGGGCAGGGGTCTGGAAGAGACATTGATTTTACAAATCAGAATGAAAATGTGCTCCGGAATAATTACGAAAAGCTGGAAACACAAATACAAGAAATATATGCAGACCTGGAATATGAACAGTGAGATATTTTCACAATTAAGGCAACAACATGAAGCAATTTCATCACACTTTCACACAAAGTCATCTTGGTGCTCATATCTCATACCTAAAATTACTACCCAGAGTAAGGCAGACTTAGCGCACATTTCAAACTCGCCGGTCACAATATTTGGTACACATGCCCACTATAATGATAACTAATGCATGGTATCGGCTTCAATCCTTATTACAATAATGAGTGTCATTGTTAAAAACTAAAAAAATAAAAAATAAGAAGGACTTAATTTACCTTCTAGGATTAATAAAGTATGCATCTATTATCAAAATAGCACATATGTGTTAACATAGCAAAGTCAATTCAGTTCTACTTCAGTACCGAAATTGCTTTCATTGTACTTGAATAAACTAATATTTTAACATTATCGTTAATAAGTTCAATTACTTGAAATCATTACGTCAAAATTGATATTTTTACCCCCTCCCCCCAACTCCAAGTAAAAAATAAATTGTGTAAAAAAATAATCACTCTGACTACCCATTAATGCATGATCTTTTTTTTTTTTGCACTGGTGTTTTTTCTTTTTGTGATAAATTTGATGTCTGTCATTCAATTTACCTCATTCGGATCGATCCATTTCAAAAACACCTCACTTGAAACGCAACCCTTTATAATGTAATAATAGAAATAATAATCAATAAAAAAATTAATGAGTAGTGTACCGTATTTGGCGTCCCAAAGGAAGACCATTTTTGCGATTCTTTCAGTCAATAAACGTCCAGACAAGTCTCCGTTTCCCTTTTTCTGTCTTCTTATGAATGATATAAGTCCGTTACAACCGGTGCGGTCTTCAATAACAGCTTCCTATCGTTTGTTTCCCCTTCAGTCCGCAGTAAGAGAAAAAAAAGCTGCCACAATCTTCAAAACAACCTCAAAGCTGCCACAGTTGAGCGTTCAAACGCGCAGACGGGAACCGGAGCGAGAAGGATGAAAGAAAACACGAAGCTCTTTTCAACACACAAAAAAAAATTGTCATATTAGCAGCCAACACACTCGCGTGAGTGTGTGCGTGTGTGTGTCTTCCCCGTAAATGACCATTGACGCTCACACCACTGAATTTTTAGGGGAACAACTGCGCGTTTGAGTCTCATCCGGGCCAGTGCGGTGGTTGCTCATTGCTGCCAGCTGATTGGTTGTTTAGACGCTAAGCGCTGTGATGGAAGGTGGACGACGCCAATCAGGTTAGCGTCCGTCCGCATGGGTGGGAGGTGGCTTGCTTTGAAGGGGGTCCTCCATTTTTGATCTCCTCAAACAGCTCATTAAGGACATGACGGAAACTTTTTTTACATTCATGAAAACACTACTTTCCCCACAATTCCACATTTCCAATTAAAAAATAAATCCCTTTAAAATGACTAGAACAAATTCAAGTTTAATTCATAGATTCCTATTGCTATACTTATTCAGTTATTATCCACCCTATTTCTGTTTCAAGTTGTACGGGTCATTCATGATTTGTTGTTAAATAATTTTCATATTCCTTCAAATACCTTTTTTACTACTTCACTTTTTTTTTTTTTTTTTTTTTTACAAATCCTCAAAATGAAAATCGCAATTTTAGCTAGCCCTGTCTCATTTCTCTCCAGAATCAAATCATTCCAACATCACATCGTTCAGCTGTTCTATCCTGCAGTTATTTTTCAATATTTCTCAAAATTCCAACCTTTTCAGCATTCTATATTTTCTAAGAAAAAAAATATCCAATTGAAGTGTCAAATGTTGAAGGGTCAAGTAAAAGCTTGACCCTTCAACATTTCGCCACAGACTCAAACCAGTCCTTAATCAAACAATTCTGTGCATTCCAAACATCTACAGAGATATTCTTTTGTTCTCAAACGTCCGATTCTCAAATTCCCACATTTGCAGTATTCCATATTTTCCAAGAAAAAAAATCCCAAATGAATGGAGACGTTTCACAAATGTACCTAACCCTTCCACATTTCTCAACTGATTCTAAACTGATTCTAACATGCTAACAATGGTCAGCTTGATCATTCAGGACATATACGGAGCTCCTTTCCACATTCCAAAAACCGCCACTTTTTCAAAATTCCACGTTTCCATATCAAAATTCACAAATGAAGAGACATTTTACACATTTGCACCCATGTTATACATTTCACACCGAAACAAGGTGAGAGAATTCTCTCTTCACTGGAGGAAATATTTTGTCCGGAAAAACAGAAACTTCAAACCTATTTTCTACATTGCATTTAATAATATGGCTGTTCAGTTCAGTATCATCCCTTCTGCAGTCCTTCAAAAACCCCATTCCCTCATTTATAAGAATGGCATATCACTTTTGAAGGGGCATGTGTCGATGAACAGTGTGATAAAGCTGGCATGTCCATGCAAACACAGGGAGAAAAATTCAAATTCGCTGCTTGCAAAAGTCAACGGGGGGTTTTCTTGTGAAGCAACCAACACAAGAGCTCCAACTGACTCTGTCTGACTGCTCACTTCAGTCAAAGGAGTCGTTCTGTTGTTGGTCAACCATGGTGCACGTGTGATCACAAGGCAAGGTGAAGCTGAATCCTTTTTCTTTTTTAGGCCCCCGCAAAGCACACATTTGAATGCGTCTATCCTGTAGTTAAAAACAGGCCAGTACCAGTTTATGGCCAATAGGGGACAGTGAGGGTTTGAAGGCATAGCTGTGTTCAAGTCAGTCTGCTGTACACACTGTTGATGTTTTCCTCGTAACTATTTGATGCACACTGATGTTGGGAAATTCTAAAAACAAGCCAGTCATAAAATACCGTGGTCAGTGAAGGTGGATATACTGTAGTCTGAAAATCCTTTTCATCACACAGAAGTTTGAATGTCTCTCCTTGCTTTGTACAGACTTAACTGGTAGACTGACTTGATGTATGTGAATACATGATCGCCATCATATGAGCCGTTTGGTTATGCTGAAAAAAAGATTAACCCTTGGTGGTGGACAAGCTTCCCGATGATACACACAAATCGAAAACAAAATAGAGATAGATAGAATTAGTGTTAGGTCAATGATATCAATTATTTTCTAGTTTTCTATCTTTCTTTCTATCAACATTTCAGATGAACAGGTATCTGGCAGAACCTTGTCCACCAAATACAATCCAATAAAATATAAAGTTTGGCAGGCCAAACTTTATATTGAGTCCATCATGGAGTCCATATTTGAGTGAAGCCAACATTCTATTGCCTTACAGCTGCTGTCGGAAGTGTTTTAAGAAAACACCAGTCTGCCCCTGTGGCCAAAGGGAATTATAAAAAATGTAAATGCCTCTTTTCTTGTCTGGCCCAGAGCTGAACGGGATGTGATTTGACCTCGGTCGGAAATATTTATATTCCACTGTCCTGATAACAAACAGCTCTATTTACTCCCCCCCCCCCCAAAAAAAAAAAGAGAAAATAAAGTTATAGTGTCATCTTTATATGTATTTAACAACAACAAAAAAATCAACTGCACAATTACTGATAACACTTTAAATTTGAACATTAGATCACTAACTAAAATGGAAATTTACCACAACACCGTGCTGGGCAGACTGATCAGATACTGTATGTTCTAGCGCCCTGGTTTTATCACCTTTCAATCCAACAGAAGACACCAATTGGAAAGATGTGAAGGAAAGTTGCCGCGAAGGTGGACGGAAATGTGGCCAAGCAGGCATAGAGAATTTTTGAGGATTCCTCACAAATTCTCTTTTTGGAATTTTAACTTCTACCCTCAGGTAGGCGATTTTGAGCCAGTAAATTGGATTTATTCCTTCCAACATGAATCTGTAGTTTGAACATGCGACTTGCTTAATCAAATAAATTACCCACATTCCTCCCCATTTATTAGTATCAGCAGAAATGTAACTTTTTAAGCTAGGTTTTGTTATTATTGGCAAGAAGGACTTTACTGATTTCCAGGTCAACAAAGTCTTTGTTGCTCCTAAACCTAAAACAAACACACAAAAAAACAAACAAAAATCCTCACATCTGTCATTGATTCTTACAATACGCAGCATTTCATCATGTCGAAGTTAATACATTTTTTGGTAGCATCCTAAACAAGTATCGGCACACCTGCACAAGCTAAAGAGAAAAAGAGTTCAAGGCTTTTTCATACTTGAAAAGGTCAAAGCGATCAGTCTTGGCATGAACGCTGAAAATCAGATCAATGAGAGAAGTTGTGGCTTTACCAAAGAGTTCGCTGCCCGATCGGCCTTTCCTCATCAAGAACATGGCCAAGGACAGCGGACCGGAACCAGAGAAAGCGCTGGGGTTCATGTTGGGATCCTTGGCAGGTGACGGCCACTTGTCTAATTTCCAAGCCAAGCGCAATGTCGACAACCGATGATAACAACCTCCCAAAAGAATATTTCAAATAAAACAAACAAGATCAGGTTAATAAAAATGTAGGGAGATGATCAACCCTGAAGAGGGAGAATTCAGTCACCTTCATCAGCAGTTTTTATACTCTCATTTATCTCTCCCTCCTTCCCCCTCTAGCATTAAAAAAAAAAAAAACACCAAAATGCGAAGGAAGAAGAGCAGCCAGTCAAGCTGAATTCATCCTCGCCTCTAAAGCTCGTAGCCACAGGGGACATGAGTCCACTTTGCCCCCAGGCACTTTCACAGTAGCTAATTTCATTTTCGCTTGCTACTCAGTGCCGTATTCTCCATATTTTTGGGTCACTCCGATAATCTCCAAGCCCTTCCCTTTCATTTTCATCTTATTTGAAAGCTGCAATTTAAAACTGAGGTGGCTGACAAATGTTAACAACAAAAGCATCTTATATTACAGCAGCAGTTTGGAATACCCTTTTTTTTTGTTTTTGTTTGTCCGTCGTTTGCCATACAGCTGAGTTTTTTATTTTTATTTTTTTCCCAACTACAGTTCAACAGGATTTTTTTCCACCAACCTTTCAATACTATGAACAGGTGCATTTCAATGAATGAGAATATGGTGGAAAACATAATTTATTCCAGTACAAGGAGTTGAATTCAAAAAGTAAAATCCTTGTGGTACACAGGGCCCCTCAAGTGGTATGTGAAAGAATCATTGAATCAAATGTTCAAACTGCGCGTCATGTTTAATGTTTTATTTTTTTTGTCCGGTAGAGTACATTTAAGTACTGTTCAGTTGTATTGAACTTTTAAGTACAACATTCAACAAGTTAGAAATGTATGTTTTCACACATTTACATTCACGTTTCATTTTCTTGTGTTTAAGCACACTGCATACACTCTGCATAATATTACATCCATTCATCCATCCATTTTCTAATCCGCTTATCCTCACAACAGCCGCGGGGCGTGCTGGAGCCGATCCCAGCTGTCTTCGGGAAGTAGGTGGGGGACACCCTGAACTGGTTGCCAGCCAATCGCAGGGCACATAATATTACACCGGCTTTCAATAATATGAAATGTACGCTTTGGTAATAAAAAACCCATTTGGTGACCATATAGGCCCACTACATGACTATATACTGTAATAGTGTTGGTCCCTATGGGATCACGTTTTTCGAATTGGTCGTTGATGTGAAATGTTTGAAGACCATTGCTACGCAAACACGAGGGAAATATTCCAAGTCTCTTTCTTTTAATTGTAATACGGGCCTGCGTGGGTTTTCTCCGGGTGCTCCGGTTTCCTCCCACATTCCAAAAACATGCATGGCAGGCTGATTGAACACTCTAAATTGTCCCTAGGTGTGAGTGCGGGCGTGCATGGTTGTTTGTCTCTGTGTGCCCTGCGATTGGCTGGCAACCAATTCAGGGTGTCCCCTGCCTACTGCCCGAAGACAGCTGGGATAGGCTCCAGCACCCCCCGCGACCCTAATGAGGATGAAGCGGTTCGGAAGATGAATGAATGAATGAATGTAACTTACAGCTCGTAAAACAAGAACCTGATAAAATTGGAGTGATGTGAAATGTTTCTACATTGTAAACTATTAATATCACATGCTAATCGCTTGATACTCCTTACTTTGACTTGTGTCCAAATGTGGTTCTAAATGAGCATGCTCTTCGAAGGCCAACATTCCTGTAACAAAAATGGTTGTTACGTAACCGAACACATAAGCGATAGCAATGCAAATGTCGGACTGGAAATTTAGACTCTCAGAAAAGTTGTCTCCATGCAAGCAGAGTGAGACAACAAAAACTCAGCACCAAATCATGAATGTCAGCGATGGATTCATGTGGTGCTGTCCGTGGTGCTGAAGGAACGGCTTGCTCTGATGACTAGGACTTGGATATTTCAGCGATATCACAATATATCTTAGCGTTAACATCATGTATCTATGCTTTTGTTCCAAGTATACATTACCAATAAAAGCTTGATCTACCACAGTCTTGGTACTCTAATAGTGGATAGCATGGCAGACTCAGTACTTGTAGGAGGAAGGGTGGGGGTGTGGGGGGGGGGG
>CAAKHF010022402.1:3087-13155 GCA_901007745.1 Hippocampus kuda | reverse complement strand
CTGGGGGGGGGGGGGGGCTTTAAGATGAGCTGAGAATGACGCTTCTGCCATTCAAGGTGTCGAGTTGACTGTATGTCGCAGGGACGTGCGGTCAGGGGAGGCAGGTGAGGCGGCGCCTCACCTCTGAATGCGCATTATATTGCGCAATCATTACAAACTGGGTCGATACGTGCAACTGGCTCGTGCTGCTTGCCGTATATCTGCATGTGGCAAATAGAATGTTTAGCCAATTGAATAAGCTACCCTTTTTGCTTGATATATTTGTCAATCTGACACTAAAGGAGTCAGTGCCTCACCAATCATGAACCTCACCGCACACCACTGGTATGTCGGTGCTAAATTGTTTGGCGCAAAACCCAAGCTCTCAAGATGAGCTTTTCGTCTTGAAAAAACTTTGTGATGATTTCGGTTTTCCCAGACATTTTCCACGCGACGGTCTCGGTTCTCCTGCCGATTTTATGCCAGGGCCGCACTTGGACAATCCCCCAAGGTCGCGCTAAACAATCCAACATTTCTCCCGTTCACAATTAAAAAGAATGGAGATGGGAATTATTTTTAGAGGTGGCTCTTTGTTCCTGCTTTTGCATTTCACAGTTCAAGACGATTTATCTAACCGCGGCGCTGCGTGAGTGTGCGCGCTCTGTGGCCCGCAGCTATTTTCCACATGGGCAACCGTGAAGTCATATTGACACGAAACATATGGTCGGCCCCCTTTGGAGATATACTTGTAGCCTCCCCGCGTTTCACTTGTCTTAATGAATAATACCGTGGTGGATTCTGGCATCTGGAATCAGTGAAAATTTTCCACCGGCACCAACGAGCACGAATTACTTTGCCGCATCTCGACACGGTGCGGCTGCGGAAGACAATGCTTGCGAATTTCATTTTCACATCGCAAAGATGAGGATGGCCAAGTCGTTTCTATACACTGGTGGCAAAGGTGACCTCCCCTGCTGACCTACATTCACAAGCTAAATTCTTCGATTTGTTGCGTGGAATTGGATAAAGTTATTCCCAACAGTGTATTCTCTGCACTGCCTTCAGTGTGTGTGTGTGTGTGTGTGTGTGTGTGTGTGTGGACGTTAGATCCCCAAATTAGTGCAACTGTAGTCACAGTCACAGGCTGCTGGGAGATTTGTCTTCTCTCCTTTGCTTTTCATGTGTTTTTCTGTCATTTTCTTTCGAATCTCCCTGGACAACTCCTGCTTTTGCTTCCTCTGGTCCATGCTTCGTGTGGTACACGCCATCTCACCAAAACGGGACAGTGACTTCTTTTCACTCCTTTAAGAGGCTGACTCACTGATTCGGTTTGAAGACGTATTCATAAAGCGCAGCATCCGACAATAGTTTCATGCAAAACTAGAGGGGCGTGTCTATGAAATCGGAAAGGATGTCCGTGCCCGTTTTGAGTCAAGCGCAGGGCACAGACGTGGTCAGACTCTGATCAAATCAGAAACAATAAGCATTCAGCTTGTGCGTAACATTTAAACGGGATCTAAAAGTGCCATACTTCCGACAGTACACATAGTACACATGTACAAGATATTTTGGATGCTGAATTTCATCCTAGCATGTGAATTTTATGGAAAATCGGAAATGAATCACAAAGGAACCCCCGGGATGGGCAAACTCCGCCAAAGGTTCGAAAAGAATTCTCCTCATTTAATAAGTGCGGCTTCAAATTCAAGTAAGCGAAGGCGTCCGATTGCCTTGCCCTCCGAAAGTCACTGTCGGGCACCGCGCTCGCCATATGCTTCTGGTCATTGGAACCCGTCGACCCGATGACATCGACAATAAGTCCATCTTGCGGCGTACGTCAGCTGATCAATGGCGGGAAGCGAAAGTTGCACCGGGCAAGTTGGGACGGACGTCAAGGTGTCGGCCAAGTGGCAGGCCAGATGGTCTGAAGCCAAAGTCACTTTCCTGAGTGGGGCTCTCGTCACCTTCTTGCCGAGACTGTCCGTCCGAGCGCTGCTGAATAGGCGCTCCTGTCCGAAGGTCACCTTGCACCGACTTTGGCGGGCTGAGGATTTCTTTGCTTGGGCCGGGAGTGTTTTAAGGCGGAGCGATTGAAACGCCAGTGAGCAGGAAGAATCAAAGGCCGTATTTGCACGCCAGTATTCCCCTTTGTGTTTTTGATTTGTTGGCTTTGAGTCAGAAACATTCAAGTAAAAAGCCCCCCGTAGGCTGAGCCACTCGTATGAGCTTCCAGCGTGGTATCGGCTCATCTTTCCAGAAATATACTCTTGCAGATTTTCTCCAGCCTGACATTTCTCTCCGGTATGTTTTGACTGACAGATTGGGAGTCTGCTTTTGGAGGTTTTTTTAAGGTTGGCGGAGACAGACTGTCTCGGCTCAATTTGATAATATTTCTGGAAGTTTGTCGGGAGATAATGACTTGGAAACTTGAGAAACAGCACACCAGCGCTCTGTTCTTGCGCGTGGACTGTTGTTGTTGTTTTATCGGCAAAAGTGGGGTGCGCACTTAGCAGCAATGAAGCGAAATATCGGCATTTTCCCTCCCTTGCGATCAAAGTCAGGGAGGTCCAATTCTCGGATATCTGGAGAAGATTGCGAGGAATTATCCCATGGTGTGCGGGTGTCTTAAAAGGGATTTGCTCTTCCCCAATCTAATCCTAAACATAACCCTCCAAAGCAGTCCCTCTCACACGAAATCTGTATAGAGCCACTTGTTCAAACTCTTCGAGATTTGTGCTCAACATTGAGTTATGTCGGACTCTGGATTATGACGAAAAATAAAACCGCCAGGCAGCAAGAGTCGCTCCGTCTTGGTACTCATCGTCCTTTTGTGTGCGCTGGTCATTTTGTCATGATTCGGTTTGGGACCAACAGGTGGCACTGTAGGGCTCTCCTTGCAGCTGCACACCTGTTGGTCGTTATGTAATTCGCAGTATAAAAGGACTCCCGCCCGACCACTCATGGTCGGCTCATTATTGCTGTTTGCTCTTGGCTTCTGTCATGTTTGTTTGTTTGTCATGTTTTTGGTCATGTTTCTGTTATTGATCGTTTTGAGCTTCAGTGATGGTTTTTGTTTGACACTGTGGACTTTGGTTGTTTAGGATTTATTTTCTATGTTTTATCAATACACTTCTTCAAATACACTCTGCTCCTCCCTCTTGCCTGCTTTTTGGGGTCCACCACCACCTCGCCACTTGACCCATGTTGAGTCCGCCGCCCACGCTCAGAGCGGAGTGTTTCAAGCGCCGTTAAGATGTTCAAATCGAGATGCGTGGACGCATCTTTTCCGCACACCAAAGTCCCACTCCAAGTCACGCCAGCCACAAAATGAGCAGACGGATATTGATGACGGCGCAATACCAGTTGGGTGTAATTAATGCCCAGGTTCGACGGGAAGGACATTGACGGCAGCCTGGGCCATTTATCACCAGCGGGCTTGCTCATTCGCGCCCGATTGAGCTCTCGGAGGAGCGAGCCGGCTGAGCAGAATCTTAACTGCCGGCTCAGGAAGACACGACCGGAAAGCCAAACGGTCGGTCCGGGCTCCTGTCCGCCTTCGATTTCCTTCTCGCCATCATCGTTGTCCACGTGTAATATTGGGAGGGGGGCCTGGGGGGAAGCAAACGGATTGGCCAGATGAGTGGGAGAACGTGGCGTAAAGGAAGTCCGTCTCATCAGTAGATGAAGTAGCTCCTGAGGACATTTTTTTCCCATTGGCCATCGGTGTGCCTCAAGACAAACACTTGCACTGCGCACATAACGTCATGTCTGCCAAAAAGAACACCGAACAAGCAACGGGAAGCTTAGGCTTCAAGGTTTTGTTGGGAACAAAGGCCATTTCAAAGACCAACAGGCAGTCTTTTGTGTGCGGGTTTCAATTGTTCGTCGCGGATGATAAATTCCAAACACACGCAACTGTCTCTTAACTCATTCACTCCCAAAGACGTTTTTAAACGTCTTTTCAGACTTGGTCTAGAATTGGCTGGTACTGAATGAGTTAAGAAACACGCGACTCCATCGCTGTCTCTTCTTTCCGGAGCTTTGGTTTGTTGAGTCTTGCTGGACTGTTGTGGAAATGAGCGCTTCTTTCCCAAGCCTCAGAGAACGAGCTCTTGAGGAGCCCTGAGCCCGATGCCGCGGAAGAGGAGAAAGCCGCACCTTTACGTTCGACGTAGTCAAGTCTGTGATGTTTCTGCTTCCATCAGCAGATGACTGGAGGAGACCTTTCTGGCATGTACTCGGTGTCCTCCGCATCCCCAACTTTCTGCCCCCCGGAGGCCACGTCTGTCTGTTTTCACCCCCCGCGTGGACTCGCGAGGAGCTGTCACCCGCGCTCGGCGTACAGGCGCTCAGTGTTGGTCCTCGGCGACGGGGTGGGTGGCAACGGTTGCGAGATTGGCCGGCGTTGGCACGCAAATTTGCGGGTGGGCTGCCACGGCCTCCGCCTGCGTCGAGGCCGATTGGCACGGCAGCCGCGGGAGCAGACGCTAATCTGGAGTGCCAGGTTGGAGGCCTCGCTCGGGCTGCCGTCGCTTCCGCGGATAAACACGATTCTCTCTCTGTGAGTGACGCGAGCCAGCGTTTGCCGTCAGAATCGCCGTCGCCAATGTTCAGTCACAAAAATTCCATGCGGGCTCAAGACAAACTTAAGATAGACAACATATATTTGTGTGTCAAACAAAAAGTAAGCTCTGGCAAAAGTACTTCATCGTAAAATGAACCGGCCTTGATACTCAAGTACGAGAACCTGATAAAAAAAAAAATCTCTGAGTGCAGTAACCAAGTCTTTGAAATGAATTACTTTCCCACCACCGGTAACGTTCGGCGCACCATCATGTGTTTTGTTGTTGCCAAGACAGGCCGCCTGCTGGGATTTCGACTGTTCAGCGTCATCAAATCCCCGCGGGCTCAAGACTGGTACGTTGGTGCATTAGCGCCGGTGCACCCCGTGTTTGTGTGTGAGGGGCTCATTAGTGCAACACACTTCCTCGCTTAGGGAGGAAGGCAGCCAGCAGAGGTGTTCACGGAGGGTCAGGAAGCGCCGGCGCGCACCGGATCCGCGCCGAAACAACATGTAAACAACTCGGCCACGGGGATCGTACGCCTCACCCCTCGAGTGCGCCGCGAGATGAAAGGACAGATGGAGATGAAGACACATTTCCATGTGTCTGTCACATACCGTATGTACTGGAATTGCAAACCTGTGACACAACGAAGCAGAACTAAAATATAATCTGTAATCATACATACCTTTTGGGGCATATGGATGCCTCCTTCCAAAAATACACATTCAAAAAAAAAAAAAAAAAAAAAAAAAAAAAACCTTTGCACTGTACAGTAATCCCTCGTTTATCACGGTTAATGGGGACCAAAACCACCCGCGATAAAAGAAAATCCGCGATGTAGCGTCCAATAAACATATACAGGTTAAAAAAAAACATTTTTAAGTCTGCAAAAGGTCCGCAAACGGTCGGCGAGAAGCTTCAAAACAACAGCGAGTCACATAGAGCAACATATACAGTACTGGACTCCATGTATATATTTAAAAAAAGAAATTGTTTTTTTTTTTTTTTTATATGAATGTGTTTGAGAAAATCCGCGATGCACTGAAGCCGCGATAAACGAACCGCGAAATAGCGAGGGATTATTGTACGACAGCCTCAGATCCCCTCTTGGGTTATCAGTACCGCAGTCATAAAGTAAAAAATCAACACATATATGTGTGTGTGTGTGTGTGTGTGTGTGTGTGTGTGTGTGTGTGTGTGTGTGTGTGTGTGTGTGTGTGTGTGTGTGAGAGAGAGAGGAATAAGTATTGTTATACGCAGGCGGCACGTGGTCGGTCGGTTTGCACATCACCCTCACCGTAGAAGTGCAGGGTTCGATTCCGGGCTCCAGACTTTTTTTCCGTTGTGGAGTTTGCATGTCCTTCCCGTGCCCGCGTGGCTTTTCTCCGGGTACTCGGGTTTCCTCCCACATTCCAAAAAAAAGCCCGTGGCAAGCTAACGGAAGACTCGAAATGATTGTCCCGAGGTGTGATTGTGAGCACCAATGGTGGGTTATTGATGTGTGCCCTGCGATTGGCTGGCAAGCACCGTTTCGGGTGTACCACCGCCGTTTTTTTTTTTCTCTTCTTTCAGTCTATTTACAATTTTAATCTTCAAACTGTACATAATGTTCCTCTGGCTTGCAATTATACTCCAGGCAAATATTTGCGAGTTTCACGTCTCCCTTTCCAGTCACCCCACAGATTGCACTCGGTGAAGGTTCTGAGCCGCGGCGCAAAGGCCGCCGTGGTTTCGGGTTGAGTCTCGCCTCGATGTGCCTCATGCAAATACCCCTTGATGAATTATTCATGAGCAAAGTGTCACCTGCGCTGGAAGGTTGCTTTGCAAATTCGGTGTCCGCATGCGGTTGGTTTCAAAAATCACAGGGGGATCAATAGTACGTTTGTTTATGTATGAGCACATGTTCACGTCGGATGTTCTGTCTCATCAAGGGAATCGGCACAGATAGAAAGCCGTGTCGTTCTATTAGCAGAATTAAATCGCAAAATAGTAATGGTGCATTGCGCTTGGCTTCGCTTCCGGCCTGGCTTTGCCAAGCCAAACATGGACGAATAATCGTGGGCAGCCCACAGGAAGGCAATGCAAGTGTCAGGCTCGAAGTAGCGCAGGTGTGCAAATGCCCTCTGGGCCAAGATGCTGAAAGACCGAAGATCGTAAGGCGTTTCATCCTGGGCGCGCTTTTATTCATGCGATATTTGGACCTCTTTGTTTCTTGGTGGTCCACTTTGGGCTTTTTCTTGTTTTAAGCTCCCCCTATGGGTGAAAAGGATAATGACACTTGGGCAGTCCCCATTGGTGGCAGTATCGTTTATGCCGCCATTCTTGCGATCTTCCTGATGTCTGCCGCCAGCTGTTTCTGTGCTGTAATTGTATTTATCGGATTCAGTCACTGTTTTATTCATTCAAGAAACAAAACATCCTTTGTATTCATTGCCCCAACATTCATAACATTCAAATGAATTCTAATTTGTCTTAATTCCCCACTCCGCTTCTCTGCTTAAAAATCCGCTACCCCGCTGCTTCTTCCTGCAATTCACGATGCTTCACAAGACGGGGAAATGAGCGGCATTTGCATCAGGACAACAGCAGATTTCTTCAAGGCGGTGTCTTTACAAGGCGCCTGGTTGCAATCGGTCATTCGCCAATTTGCTGCTGAAATGTCCGTGCAGCGATGACCGGGCCCTCTCGTGGCTAAATCGGACCATCACATTCTGAGGCCATTTGTCAACGTACTCGGCCTGGGGATCATTCAAAATGGCTGACTTCCTGTTTAGTTTTTTTGAGCCTTTTGTTTTGTTGTCATCGACCTGATTTGGTGTTGACCGACGAAACCGGCAACGGGATGCTAGTTTTTTTATTTTTATTTTTTAAATTCTTTAGGCCCCCCGTTTCTTTCAATCGACTCCAGCAAAATGGAATACTTCCTCTTCATCCTTGGGACTTAGCCATGTGTCCTATTACGACCAAGATCAACTGGTTGAAGTCATGTTGGGAAATGTTTTTTTCTCCGCAGACTTTCCAAGCCCCTTTTTCATGGCCGTGATCCAGTAAATCGGGTGGTCCCCAACCACCGGTCTGTGGCCCATTTGGTACCGCAAGTACAACAACGTACGAGTCGATCAGCAGCGCTGCGAAGTCACGGAGGGGAATCCCGCACAGTACGTTTTGTTAATAAGCAAGGTTAGCTTCCCACGGTTCGTCGTCACGAAGGCCTTTTCATTATTTTGTGGGGAAAATCTGGTCATTAAACTGAAGTTGATGTTGCCAATGTGTTTGTTCGAAGCAAAATTGACGAAGGGAAAGTGAATGACGTGAAACAGCGACTTTGAAATGTGAACGTTTTTGGTGTGGAAACGGAAATGTGGATATGTCGAAAAGAGGTTCGACTGTATTGGGTGATTTCTGATGGGTCCATTTCTTATTAGTTTACCGCGTTATTTTCGAATACTTGACATTTGCTGTGCTATTGAATGACACCGCTTGAACGGAATGAAAAAAAAAAATAAAATGTTTAATTACTCGACAATTATCTTATAAAACTGGCAATTTAAAAGTGATGAAAAAAATGAATCAATCAATGTTCGCCGGAGGGCGAACGGCACGTACTTGTCTCAACTGGTCCCAAAAAAGCTTCGCAGACCCCTGCAATAAAGCTTTGAACCAGAATGGCTGACTTCCTTTTCTGTTTTTTGGACATGGTTTCTTGGTGCCCTCCGGTTTCCGGATGGATGGGTGCGTATGTTTTAGCGTTGTCTCAAAGAGCTTTCCCATCACTACACATTTCCGATGTGAGAAACGTGCCATGTGGTGTTGCGACCGACCGGTGACGGATGCACCTGAAGCCAAAATGCACAAATGAAGGTTTACCATGTTATATTTTAATTTCCCAGGGACAAAAATGACAAGCGATTTATTTACACAAACCTGTACAAAAGCAAATTAACTTACATAAAATATCTCATAAATAGAAGTGGACTTGCTTTCAACACACGTTGCCATGTTCAGCTAAGCTGCGTGCATAGTGACTCAAAGTTCACGACGAGAAGTCAGATTTCCTCGATTTCTATGTCAAACATCCACGTCGCAGGACAAATAGCGATGCTTAATATCACAAATCTGGTTACAGGTTGCGGCGGATTCTCGAGGCTTCGCGCCTCGGGCGGCGTTGGAGTGGAATCGCACGTTGGCCGTTTGGATCTGTCGCCCCACCCCCCCTCAAATAAGAGCGGTTCAATGTCTCCGAGCAAGTTATTATTATTTTTTTCAACGACTGATCATTCTATGCCTCTATATTCACTCCTAAAGCTCGTTTCATGCAAAGAACTTCCGATGTTTCGCGCTCGCTTGTCAATTTATCTCAAATTTCACCGAGGTCGTTCCCAAATCAACGGGACAAATCTGTCGGAGCCGCTCTGATTTCAGAGGCGGCCGATAAATTGCGGAGCGAGCGCGTCGACATTAGCGGAGCGCGACGAAAAACCCGCGACACATTTGTTTTATGATCGCTACCCACAAGCAAGTTTTGCAACGGAACCCGCAAATCGCTCAGCAATGCGCGACAACAGGAAGGGAAAGTTCAACACGGGACCGAAGCCCAGTTCAAGTTTGGCTCACCGACACCCGACCGGCGAATACTTCCAAGTAGGTGCGGAAACGTGTCCCCGGTCCGTCCCAAGCCAACGTTGAATCATACCGACTGGTATAAAAAGGCACAATTGCAATTTTGCATTCACTCGATCCTTTTTTTTTTTTTTTTCCAAGGACAATACAGTATACAAAGTGGCACCAGAAAAAACGAAACCAAAAAAAAAAAAAAGAAAGCTCATAATACAGAGTACAATTTCATGATCATCTCTACAATTTCAGCTGTCGTAAACAAAATGGTGAAAATGAAAATCGGTTGTTCAAACACGGCGAGAATTTAGTGCCCTTGTGTGATAAGATGGACCGATGTACTAAGTTGGACTACGTGGCTAATGTGTCATTAGTTCGAAAGTCAGCAAGCAACAAGGTGGAAGCCAATGTTACAGGGGTACTTTTTGTACATTTGTCGTTTTTTTCTTCTTCTTCTTCTTCCATCTCGTTAAGCGAAGTAAGTTCCATAAAGCGTGCAGTAAAAAAGTAGATATTCATGTGTACAATTGCTAAGTAGAAGGAGCGCTGTCTTTCCGACGACGGCTAGTACTTACAGACTATAAAGAGCCCCCACAAAAAAGATGCAGAAATTGCAACTCCACTCGTTCAATGGACAAAAACACCTTGTGGAATGTTTTAAGTTCAGCTTCTGGCGTCCCAACACAAAGGATCAAAGCGTAAAGTTGATTGTTTCCCGTTTGCTTGAGCTGATTCTTACATTCACGCTCCCCCCCCCCCACAAAAAAAAAAAAGTCATGTGAATGGTTTTCTACTGCGTAATCATTGGCGGTTGTATGGGGAATTTGAACCCTGTTGTGAAGTAGTAGAAGAAAAGCAGAGTGATGCACCATCCTTCACTCAGGGAATGTGTTACAGAGCGAATATAAAC
>CAAKHF010022400.1:0-21281 GCA_901007745.1 Hippocampus kuda | reverse complement strand
TGAGGTGGTATAAACGTGTGATGAAAATGGAGGATGACGAACCTGTTCAGGAAGCAAAGATCAAGAGGAAGGACGGAAACATAATTTACATCAGGATTTGCTCAACATCAAAAGGAAAGCGGCGGATGCTCACAACAGTTTCTGTAAGCCGCCGGCCATGTAGTTGAGTGGTAAAAGGTTTTGGAAAAAGAGAAACCTGTACTACTTAAGTGCAGGGTGTATATTTGCCATCTCTGATATTATGATAGCAAAAACATTTATCGAGACACAAATAAAGAACTGAAATTCTGTAGGCTGGTAAAAGACTACTCAGTCTTTACTTGAAATGTTAGCAGTGGCACTAATTTACATAAGTGCCACCCTAACCAAATTTCTCTCTCCAGGGTTGGGCAGAATGTCTCCTCAGTCTCATCTGCCATTCTACAGCGAAGGCCAGTGGAAGGAGCACTATCATATCAAATGATGAGCGGAGCTTCAGCATCATCACAACCACAGCTAGGCATTAACTTACAGTGTTGCCATCATCAGCTTGTGTTCAACTTGGCATATTTGTTCAGATTGGTTTTACATATTACCAGATTTTTTTTCCCTCAATTATTGGAAAACGCATATGAAAATGTTTACCTGCATTTTTTGGAAGAATTTGGGGGGTTTTATTGAATTTTTTCCCCCAATGCATTTCATTTGTGTCAATTACAGATACAGATTTTCTCTATTAACAGGCCGCCCCGGTCACTAACTGCTCGGAATAGCAAGGGTCTGCTGGATACGTATTTGATGATGTCATCATATGACACACTCAACTCATTAAAAATGTAGTTATTTAAATAGTTAAATTAGCAAGTGGCAGCTTTGTACATGTGCCAATCATATGTGGTCTGGATGTAAGGGGGTGAAAATTTCCAGCTCTGGAAGGAGTCTCGATTCTCCAGAAGTCACCAATGAAACCACAAAAATTGATTTTCTTATTGTTAAAAAAAAACAAATGTGAACGGAAACGTAAAATAAATGTTGGCAACACTGAGTAGGCTTGTTTCATTGCATGCCCTTGGAAAAAAAGAGTGACAGCATACAGCCTTCTGTCCAGGATTATACTTGGCAAGTTTATTCATACATTCTATTTAAACAAACTTATCACTACTCGGTATCAAGTAAAAAATTAAATAAAATTACAAACAACAATAAGGATGGTGCACTGCCACTCATGCAGTGTTAACACATAGGTTTGCTATTTTAACCAGCCTCTACAAACTGTTTACATCCATGTTTAGTAAATAAAATTGACAGATCAAAATAGTTTAGATAACAATAAAGCAATACACGTAAAATCGCTTAAGATTCAGGTAGCTTTTCAGAATAACAAATAAGATCTCCACTGTGAATTGTTGCCCTCGATATCAACACCTGTTCAACCCTGCTTGTACGCCCAAACCAAAATTGTGTTCTTTCATCGGTGCAGCTGCAATGAAAGACAGAGAGGGTATTCAATCATGTCCTAGATCAAAACAGAACATGGTTTAAAAAAAATTTTAAAAAAACATCCTCTCTAAGTGCAGTCGTCAGTCCTCAACTTTCAAGCAACCATGAGGAGGCCCCATTCACACAGCTAAGGGGCTCTTGAGCAAGGCTTTTAAATCCAGTATCTTCTCATGCCACTGGAAAGCTGGAGTCTGCTTCAGTGTGTGATTAATTCTGAATGTTGTGCTCATTACAGTTAAATGTGGTAGGTAAGGTGAAAGTACCAGCCTATCAATAAAATATATGTCTGAAAATAATAATATTCACATGATGAATCATTGACAGTATCCGCACTATTTAGACCCCTTAAATCTTTATATTTTATATTTATGTATACTGTATACTTTTTGTCTTCTACTTTCTCCCTTTGATAATTTTGCTGCTGTAAATTGGGAATTTCTCCATTGTGAGACAATTAAAGGTTTTCTTAATCTTATTCTACTTAACATGATTAAAATTGTATTGTTTTATGTCAGAAAAATATGCCGTAGAACAAGAATCTGACATGCTGAGACAACACTCCAAGATGTAGTGTTGTTTAATAAATAAATACAGCCACAGAAACAGAATCTTGATCATTTGCAACCACAGAGCAGAGAGAGCGAGAGAACAGAGATGTCTTGGAAAGCTACGTTTGCATGTCTTGCACATAGCACTTTGACTGATAGGATTGCGTGACGAGGTCCAATTTAAACACTGCAGTCCTGGTGTAATCTCACTCTTCATATAAATCAGACCAATCTTGGCTCTGTCAGCAGTTTATGATTGTTGTGTTCAGTGATCTTTATGAATCCCAAGATAATGCTTCCTTCCAAATGGTTTGATGGCAGGTGAGCAGCAACCACGGCGTGCTGCTTATGCACATATTAAATCAGACCAGTGCTGAGAAGGAAAATATACACACAGTATGAACAAAACTATTGGGACTACACATGTAAGTGAAATACTGTAACTATGGGAGGTGGTCCCCCTTTTACAGCTCCAGCAACTTTATAAAAAATTTGGAGTACATGTTTGGGAATTATTGTGCATTCACCCAGAGCGGGGGTCGGCAACCTGCGGCTCCGGGAGCCGCATGTGGCTCTTTAGCGCCGCCCTAGTGGCTCCCTGGAGCTTTTCAAAAAAGTTTGAAAATGGAAAAAGATGGGAGAAGGAAATATATTTTAATATGGTTTCTGTATGAGGACAAACATGATACAAACATTCTTAAGATTTTACAATGCTGTAAAAATTGTGTAGAATAAATATTAAATTTCAACATTTCTGTCAACGAAGATTTGCATCACAGCCTGCGACACGTTTCTATTAGCAGGGTGGGGTACCAGACAGGTGGCTGTTATTTTTTTAAAAAAATGGCGTTTCATGTTCATTTCACAGAGGGTACTGGCAGACAATGGGAATCTGGAGGGCAGAGAGTTACGTGAGCTACGATAATTAACACGCTGCAAAAGTGCGCCCTATGCCTCGGCATGCGTGTGGAAGTGTGTGAGTATGCACGCGTGCAGTAATGGGTCGATCTCGGGAGGCTGGTTGATCGAAAAGTAGATCTTCGGTCAAAAAAGGTTGGGAGACCCTGCACGGGGAAAAAAACATTTACCGGTAATCATGAAGGCTCTTTGTGCATTTGTCGCCAACGTAGTCATTTTGATTGTAGGCTAATGTAGCTAATATAGATACACACAGCATGTGTTTCCTTCATGATAAGGCTTTTAATTTTTTGCGGCTCCAGACATATTTGTTTTTTGGGTCCAATATGGCTCTTTCAACATTTTGGGTTGCCGAGCCCTGACCCATAGGAACATTTGCGATGTGTTAGGTCATTGATATTGGCCATGAGGGCCATCTAGGTCAGTGGGGTCAGGGCTTCAGTGTATTTTTTTTCCCACAAAACTGGTAGTACACAATTGGTAGAACGAAGGGGGACAGTCGTCCAAGACCTGACTGATTGATTTCTCCTCTCCAACACCTTTTGGTTACAACCGTTAAACAGTGGCGCTTTCTGTACCGTCCACTTGTGATGTTGTGGCAGCACCTCCATCGCTGGATGGTTCCGCTAAGACTTCAATCACACAAAGTTGTGCTACTCATCCCACAAAGGTCTGAAATAAAAAGGATTTACTTCTTCATTCTCGCCAGTGAACTGAATACCCCTGCCAAGGATTTTTCAATCGAGAAATAGCGAGATCTACCAAAGACAAAGTGCAGAACATTTTGCTTTGTTTATTCATGTGTCAGTCAGGACACTCCTTCCTAAACATGGTTTTCTTCTATCAATGCTTTTGTTTCTGTTTCCAGCAGGTTATCTTCGAGACAGTCTGAGAGAGGGTCCGTTGCTATGAAAACCACTGCAACACCTGGATGGAACCCAGGGTTGTAAAAGTGAAGAGAAGAGCCTGCGCCGAGCACAAGAGACAGTGATCATTGGGAGGAGGCATTTGAAATGAGCAATGTCAGGATTGTTTTTATAGGATGCACGTTGCAGTTGATCCCCTCCAAGCTCTTGACCAGCTTAGCGAAAGACTTTAAAAGGGGAGTAAATGGGGTGTAACACTCAAGCAGGAAGAGAGTGAGAGTTGCATAGCAGTGCAGTTATATAAGAGGGAGTGAGGGAAACGGACAAGATGAAGTGGCCGCGTCGAGAGGTCAGAGACAGCAACAACACACTGAGGGAGAAACAAGAGGAAGCAGTCAAGACTTCAGACATGGATGTTGTTTTATCAAGTTCACTTTGTCGCCTGCTTCTTTCTCCTATTCCAAAATACACGATGACATCACACAAAGCATGGGAAACTTCTCCAAAAGCCATACACACAGCCTCAACAATATCTCACTGATATCTTCTTTGCGTGCTGCCTTTCAAAGAAATTCATCTTCTGAGAATCAGCCGCCCGACCCGTAACACACGAGCACAAAGTGGATGGAAGAAACTTGCCGGGCTGGCTGACAACATACTGTAGAAGCCTTGTAACCACGATAAATATTTACCAAAAAGGCAATTGAATCAATTAAAAAAATTGGTATTCCAGCTAAAGCATTTCTGGCTCCTTTTGGAGATTTTGACAATGTTGGCATACTGCAAGTCTGGAAACACAAGGAAGCCATTTTGCTAACCTCAATTTATGGAAATGAATGAAAATGAAAACTAAGCAAAGTCAAAACACATTTTTACAACCACCACCAACATGGTTTATTCGCATGGATGTATATTTCCAAAGACAAAGCTGGGGACATTAACACCTTCAGGCTTTCCTTGGTATTCTACAAGCCACTTACACTGGCACCAGCCCTTGCATTTCACGGTCTACCTCTTTCCAAACTAAAGCATTTCTCCCAGCAAGCAACAAATAGATAAATCAAACAACAGATCAGAACAATATGGGAACATGATGAGGCAAGTGAAGGGAGGAGCTCACAGCCGAGAGACAAAATATGGACTCAATTATGAAGACCGATAAAACAAACTCATCCCGAGAGGAATCATTCTCAGCAAATTTTCAAGTTCCACTTTAATGTTCATTCAGGGGGTTGCACACCATCATAGGGGACCCGGCTTCTCATCACTCCAATGTTGCTGTTTTTCATCATCGTAAACAAGTATGTGTATGTGCCGACACGCTGCATTAACAGCAACTGCCCTCGATGGACAATAATCCCGGTGTGGATTCCAGGGCGGGATGATTCCCTCTTCAGATGAACACACCAGAATGACAGCAGCTGATTTTGAAGAATCGTGGTCAAGTTCGTGAGGAACATCTGCTTTGCAAGGGACAACATCAACAACAACAAAAAAAATGGCTTGTTCACACCGGTGTGATTGACGTTCGGGATTTTTTTTGAAACAGGGTTTCTGACATCAATGTCTGTCAGTCTCTCTGCATGTGCCGCGTAAGCGGTAAAAGTTTTGCTAGTCCAAAAAGCAGAAGCCTCTCTCAGGTGGCCACAGAAGAGACGATTTGGACGACCTCGCCGTTCTCTCCCTGGATGGTATCTTTCACTTCCATGTCTGCTTGCAGGGGAGGCGCGAGCTCAGCACCCTGGGACAGGCAAAAGATGGAAGGGAAGAAGATGTCTGAAATCTCATACATGATTTTGTACAAAATACTGTATTTTCATGGGGAATCGTAGTCGCCGTGTACATGGGTGCTTTATGGATACAATCTGTATTTATTTGGCTGTTCTTTTCACATCGGGGCTTTCCAACCTTTTTAGGCGCAATTTCATTTCAGGTTCCAAAATGACCATGGCCCTACCTCTACCCGGGCCTCACTTGGCCTGGTCTGGCCTCTGTTGTTTCTCCACTACAACAGCCGCCAATCTTTTTATTTATTTTTTTTGGGGGGGGGGGGGTTGGAATTCTGCCACAGATTTCATGTATCGGCCACTGGTTTTGTGGTGATTCAAAATATAGTTGCATGATGTGGTCACGTTGCAAATTATAGTCCATCAAATGCACCGCTCTCACACAAACGATAAATCTATTCCAGGGTTCAAGCGAGAGAGACACATCTACCCACCACCAAGACACAAATCTTAACCATATTTATAATTTTATATGTACCTGTAGATGAAATAAGCAAAGCATATGTGAAAAGTCCCGTTTTTAAATATATCTGCATTTTTGTCTTGATTAGAGCCTGTCTGTTCCTTGACTAACACTGAGCAATGTGCGATGGCCCCAAAGAGGAAAGTGGATATATTGAAAGATGGGGCTCGAGCCCCTTCACTTGAATGGACCCAGCAAAGTGTGCACCACTTGCTAAAAGTGTCACCACAACTTCATGTTTACATGCTGACTGTCTCGCGCTCGCTCAGAACCAGGAAGTGGGCATGCGCAGTGGAGTTCCTTGCTGCATCGCTTAATGTCTACATCTGTCAGCCAATGACCATGACATCATGGCCCTCCTCAACCTGCATTCTAGAACCAGGTTGGAAGAGGTTTTGAGGAATGGTTCCAGTGTAACATCACGGCCTCGAAAAAGTCTCATGGAAAAGCGACTGTTTCACGCTGTTTCAGGGTAGAACCGGTGCAATGTAAAAGGGGCATCTGACTACAGTCCGGTGTGTAGCCCATGTCTTGCCTAAAGTCAGCCGGGACAGGCTCCACCAACACAAGTGGTATAGAAAACCAATTGATGAATGTTTAGATCTCCCTGAGCTTGTGTGGGTTTTTTTTTTTTTTTTTTTGTGGCTACTTCTTCCAACATTTTTCAAAAACATGCCTGTAAAGTCAATGGGATAGGGTCCCGCTGATCCAAGTGAGGACAAGAGGTAAGGACAAGTCTGGTTGGGTGGTTAGTTTAGTGAGCAGTTTTGATTTAATTTATGTGAATTTAAATGTAATTTATAATGACAGCACAATGTTCTTAAACTTTGTGTTCACATGTTTCATCATCTGGACATCTTTGTCATTATTCAATTTATCCCAAAGATTTGATTTGAAACTAGGTCCCCAAATGGAAGCTTTCAAAAAAACAAAACAACAAAAAAAAAAAACAACACCTTTATAAAACACAATGCACCCAAACAAAACTGGCAGACCATAGTGCTGTTTTTGTACATTGCGCACAGATTACATTGTACATGCCACGCACTGCTATTGTTTTCCACAGTTGGTGTGCCTGCAGCCAGTATTTCTTTACATAGCAACAAATCACAAACTCCAGGCCTGGCGTAGATACGACAGAATGTCATTTTTGAGGTGGATCATTTTGACAATGCCGATGACGCAATCTGTATTTCAATGCCCTCTGACTCTGGTGTATGCGTGCAAACCGCGATGACTGTCAGGAGTGAGTCACTGCCAGGGGTTCCATCAAACACACCTGCAGGGTTTTCTTACTGTAGCCCAGCACACTCAACACAGCTGCATCACAGCATGTCACATATTTGAAGCATTGCTTATTAAAGAGGCCAAGTAAAACTCACATGGATGATTTTCATTGAAAATCTCAGATTCTGGCCATGATGAAGTCTCACAGCAAGGGCCTCACTCTCCATTTGGAAGGATAACAATCTCATGGTTATACTTTTCAAAGACTGTCATGACATGATTTAATAATTATGCGAATTTAGCCAGCGTGTTGGCACTCTGTGGTAGCTGGGATGGACTGAGCAGGGGGTAAGTTCAAGAACATTTTCTACAGCTCATCGCCATCTTGAGGAAATTGTACCACTTGTGTACGAGAGGGAAATTATCCCAAGTAGTGTAACGAGATGCTAACGCAGAGATAAATAAATCAAAACGTGAGAGTAATTTTGCAAGAACTTGTTTAAATGCTACCATGTGTTTGGAAACACATGACAGTCATTCTCTCAATTCCACACGGTTCAAAGCGATATACATACCATCGCTAACCTTTGGCTGAACTTTCAATGGTAAATCAACAGTGTTTACAGTTTTGGACACAAAAACCAAACTGTCATACCACACTTGGTACCACTCGGCTCCTTTTGTGGTTCATCGCATCGATGCATGTTTGAAGCTTCGTAAGTACTGTTGCAGTTATTATTCCCAGTTAAACTGCTAAAATGCTTTATGAGTGTTATATTGCTCATATCAAGGATTTATTGGTTGGTTAGATCTAAAGATGCGTTGACTATGAACGCACAGTTAAATAAAATAAATAAATAACGAAACATTATGACATCCGAATAAAACCATTGAACAAAATCTGATCAAAAGACATCAAGTAGTGAACAAGTGTTTTCCTTGACGGCATCCATACCTAACTAGAATCAAGCCCAAATGAAAGCAGACTGTTGAATGATCCGACAGCCTGATGGACTTGCAAAAGAACAACTAAAAATGACATCAATCACTTGAGAAAACAAACAGTGGGATTGCTTTCTGTGTTGGAGTTTTTGAAATACAGTGCATGTGGTGGCAATCATTGTGGGAACTATTTTCAATTTTGTGTCCGAAACCTGAGGGTCACTTGAAAACTGCACCAGCAAACTGTCTGTTTTCTTCTTTCACATCCTGGTGGCAGTCATGCTTGAAGTACATCGCAGAACTGCACATCAATGTATGTATGACTATTTCAAATGCAAAAAAATATCAGATGCGACACACAATAAAAAAATTGCTGCAACCCCTCTGTTAATGAAAGAACAACCCACAGTGGCCACAGAAATGAGTTGATCTGAGAAAAGTAACAAATAAAATGTGATGAAAATTAATCAATGAATGAAAATCACAGAACTCCTATGTCACAATGAGTTATATGTCATATTTTTCACAAATGTATACTGCTGGTCAGTCCATGCGTGCATTTTTTTTTTTAATAAATCATTGACCAATGTAAGTCTTTCAATCAAATGGGTTCCTCTCTTTAATGATGATGATGATGATGATGATGATGATGATGATGATGATGATGATGATGATGATGATGCACAAACATGCAATTTTGGGGGGACCTGAAAAGTGAGGATTGCAGAGCTGTGCCAGCGTTTCGGATTGTTTTCAAAAACAAACTTATGAAACAGGTCTGAACAAAAACAATGGCCCCCTTATCTTAATATTTTGTTGCACACCCGATTGAAATGATTTTTGTGACTTTCAAAGAGAGTTCTCCACCTCTCAGTGTTTTGGCCCATTCTGCATGAGCAAACTGCTCCAATTGTGTCAGGTTTGAAGGGTGCTTTGTCCAGATGACATGTTTCAGCTCTTCCACAGACGTTCAATTGGTTTTCAATCAGGGCTCATAGAAGGCCACTTCAGATTCATCCAATGCTGTGCTCTTTACCATTACTGGGTGATTTTAGTTGTCTTTGGGGTCATTATCCTGTTGTCTGATATACCTTGAGGAACAATGTGACAGAATTTCCTTAAAAAGAAAATGTCTGAAGGTCTGTAAAGGCCACTTCAACTTGAGTATTGCGCACAAAGAATTTTGAAAATCGGACAAAAGGCCACAGGGATATTGAGCTTTTTATGTTGGAAAAATGTGTCTATTTTGGGGAACACTTGAGTGTTACATTAGGTGGGTTTCCATCCACTTATTTTTATTCAACTTTTCAAGAATTGCGAAAATAAAACTGCATAGAAATGCTAGTCTAAAAAACAAAAACAGGTTTTAGCTTGGACGGGGCACATTTGTCAACGCATTGATAAAAGGAAAATGTGAATTTTGGCAATGGAAAGAGGTTATGCTAATAAACAATGGATGCCACGCCTTACGGTTTGACCGGACATTATGTCACAAGTACAAATTGTAGTCACTAAAAATAGCAGCGGACAATAAAGTGAGGTATGTTTCGGGGGAAGAAGAAATTAAAATATTTCTGGAATTAATAAAAGAAGCGAAAGGTAACGCTGGAACTTGCCTGCAATCCCATGCAGACGCAGAGCAAGCCGGTGGTCTTATCGCCAAGAGCATTTATAATATAAACAATCTTCTTAGCCGTCTCCTTTTCATGATGACTCGGTATGCGGTGGATGCTGACACAACTGTGAGCAGGCTTCTTACAAAGCACGAAAGCTCCATCAGCAATCTGTCCATGATCACTTTTGTGGCAGACACACGCTATCATATGAGGTCATCCCATGGCGCTGGCAGTCTCCTCTCCTCACCTCTCCTCTCAATATTGGCAAAATAATAACAAATGGAAACGGCCATAAGTCACATGGTCATTTTGGGCATTTTCACTACATTCTCTTAAAAATGTATAAAACATTTGGATGGAAAACCCATTATTACATCTCAAAAAAAAAGAGCACCTTCAAATGATGCTAAAACAGTATCACCTCCTTATTTATCAACTAGTGTATGCACCAATTACCCGGATGAGTACCATACTATGAATTTTAGAAGGTAAAAAACATGTAATACCATAATTTCCAAATTTCCAAGTAAAAACCATCATGTCACCTCACCTGTTTTCTGGGTTTGGTCATGTAATGTTATTTCCAGGTGACAGCAAGTGGCAAAACAGGTGGATTTTGCTACTCAATTCATATTCCACAAATACAATATTAAGCAGAATACTGTGTTTAGACTAGTGACGGTGTATAGAACATATCGTAGAGCACATTTTTAACTTGACTTCCTCTTTAAAAACAAATAAAAGAAACTTAAAATGAACTAAAATGTGCAAGGAGCCATTGAAGGGAGGCCAGAATTGGAGTTATGTGCTCCTTCATACAAGCAGCAGCATTTTGGACCAACTGGAGACGCTTGAGGAAGGACCGGCTGACTCCAAAACAAAGTGCACTTCAGTAATCTAGTTAAGATGTAATGCAGGCATGCATTATTACTGTTTCTAGGTGCTGTTCTGAAAGGAGAGGCTTTACGTAAGCATACTGCCGAAGATTTAAAAAAAGCTGGATTTCACAACAGCATGAATTTACCAGTCCAATTTAAAATCACTGTCCAATGTAAAACCCAAATTCCAGGCTTGTGGTTTTAGAAAAGACGCCCGGGGGCCCAAATCAACAGAGTAAGATGTACAAGCAGTGGGGCAAAAAGCGGGTATGCACCATTTGCAGCGTTCACAAGGCGCTGCGCCAGAAGGAGCATCAAAGCGATGGGAGGAAAATTATTTTGAGTAGGTATTTTATATAGTTAGCAGCTGTTTGTTCACACGTAATTATATGATCAATAACAGAGGCCTGTCATCACTTCTCCTCTCCTCTCCTCTACTCTCACCCCCACGCACACACACGTCGGGCACGTGCCGGAGCGTGAGTGTTTCCATTTGAAATGTCTGATGACAGGGAGCTAAAGATGGAGAGGCAAAAAAGAGAAAGCTCCCAGCGGCAGAAAATCGCAAAAGAGGGAGAAGAAATGGTAAATTATGTCAGCATATTGACAGAAGACTTGTAAATATTCAGGTTGGCTGAAAAGCTGCAAATAAAATGAGAAGTTACTGCTGGCTTGCAACTGTGTACTGTACAGTATTTACAATCAAACAGATCATGAAGGGAATATAACCTAGATGGTGAATCATAAAATTGGTTGAAATAGATAAATTACAAAGCAAGATTTTTTTTCACGACATCAGTAGAAGTCCAGTATATTCTGGAGTCTGCAGGCAAATTGTGTCAAATTTTGAATTAAGGGATGCCTTTATGGATGTAACTACAGAAGGTTCACACCATAGTGCAAACCGCTGGTAACATTCAATAATGTCATGCAAAATGGCATACTAGGGCATATTTCTTTGCTATTTTAAATGAATAAAACACATAAATTAATGAAAAAAACAGATGGGCTAAGACAGAGGTGTCAAACTAATTTTTGTCACGGGCCATATTGTACTTCCGGTTTCCCTTGGTGGGCCGTAATGGATTTTGGGAAACCATATCAATGTTTAATCACCTTCACATATTACATTCACAGCACACAACAAATTGATGGATAACTTGTTTTGGAATCAGAAGTCAAGAATAAGGACTGTTATTGTGGATTACATATGACAATTTGAAATTTTGGTTCAGACTTTAGCAAGCATCATGGAACCTGACATGCTTTCGCGGGCCACATAAAATAATATGGTGGGCGAGATCTGGCCCCCGGGCCTTGACTTTGACACTGGGCTAAGACAATTTTAGGTAGGTCTCAGCCCTACTAAAATGGGTCAAGTCACTAACAAAGGTGTCATCAACCGTTTTAAAAACAGCTATTTGTCAGGTACTGATTATTGTGGTTTGATAAGGATTTATATTTCTGAAAAATTGCTCAAATTATCTTTACATTCATGTCTGTTACACATTGGATGATAAATGTCATTATTTGTGAAACCCATGAATTAAAACTCAAAGTCAATTCAGACTTCATTCTCATGCTGATTGTTTGATTTCATACCTTGGTCACAATCCAAATACTTCTTGGCCTATCTGTGTTTTCTGACAGAGTTGAATAAAAAGTAAACATATTTCTCTTTGCAGAGGCATTTTTTTTAACTGCTATTGTAGTTTATTCTGAAGTCTTTATAAAACAAAATGGATTGGAGTTGACTCAAGTCCTGGCAATGTTACCCAGTGTCTGTGTTACCACCTTACTCAGTAACTGTTTACGATGGGTGCGAGAGCCTCAAAGAGTTTGTGTCATTTCTATTTACCTGTACCGTCGCTGTGTGATCTGTGACAGGGGCAAGTTGAACATACTGCACTTGAATGTCAGGGGGTAGAGCGGTGCCCTCGACCGCTGCCGCCGCCCCTTCAGCTGACGCCACTGCGATGAGCTGAGCTCCCCGAAGTACCTACAACAGATGGGAGGGAGGGCAGAGAAACACGAAGGATGTGTCATTTGGCTTCGACTTTGACAGAAAAGTGCAACTGATCTGAGGAAAACCTGACAATGCCCCTCATCGAAACGTGCAAAGCAGCAGACTCACTTGTTATGATCGACAGTGCAGCGCGCACCAGTGGACGTAATAAGAGCCCAATGAAAGCAAATAGCCGAATGCCTCATTTATGTTCACTCTGAAGTGTTTATATCTTTTAAGTGATCGCAGGTGTCAGACTGGAAGTACTGGGTGTCACACAAACATACAAACTAAATTTGTGGCAACCAAAAGGATCACACAGTTCCACGGGAAAGAAAGATACTTTCACCTCAGCAGCTCCCGGGCATCTTAACCCTCGTTTGTTCTCACACTTGTGGAGACAATTCAGTTATATTTCGTAACAACTGGTAGCTGGTGTTCCCTTTTGTTTGTAGTTTGAAAAGTTAGCAAAGCAAGATTCAAGCTCTGTGTGTTCAGGGGCCTAATTACAGAGCATGAGTGCGGTTAGGTTTCCTGTTGTTGCGATCTTTTGCATTTCAATAGTACTGTTGTGTCTATAAAATAAGGCCACATATGCCCTTGGGCTCGCATTGCCCATGTCCCGTGACCAAACCTAGAAAATGGGCGAGCGGTGATGTACTCATTGCGAGCCTGAGGGCACTTTGACTTTTAACGAGTTTCAGTGGACATCAGAGAGCGGTCGATTGTCAAAATGGCTTCCCCGGAGACGGATGAAAATTGATGGATTAATCTACTTAATCCTTATTACACTAATGCAATATTAATCAGAATACCATATTTGGATAAGTGGGGGAACATATAGCATCTTGAATGCCTTTTTATCCACTACTTTTTGTTTTTAAAGATTTGACAGAGCCAATATCAGAATCAGATTTATAAGCAAAGTATGCAAAACACACAAGCAATCTACTTTCCCAGTTAGAACCCGTCCAGAGGAACATAAACAAAAAACTAACCAACAGAGGTAGCCAGAACGGGAAGCCTGGCGGTTCGCTGTTTAGTGACCCAAATGGGGGCCGTGTATTTCTAAGATCAATGACAACATTAGTTCATCCATCCATCCATCCATCCATCCATCCATCCATCCATCCATCCATCCATCCATCCATTTTCCACCGCTTATTTATTCCATTGTTCAAAGTTTAGTGTTTAAAAAGAGAGAGCCATCGCAGTGCGCAATTGTTCAGTGAAGTTACGGGAGGTCTTCTTCAAAGTAGCTTTCCAGCTGCACTTATTGCTGAGGCTGGCTGGGACTTCTCCAATAGGCATTACAAATGGCAGACTTCCACACAATCTCCCCGGTCTGATCTTTTACTTTGAACGTCGGCGGTTCGGGTTTAGTTAATCGTCCCGACAACCGCCAACTTGCTATGTCTTCAACAAGGTTGCAAGTTTCACCACAATTTCTGCTGTGTCATCACCACCACACACCAAATCCAGCCAGCCTGATGGAAGACATTAGTGTGGAAGTCTGCCTGACTAAGCCAGTCAAACAAGGGGCTTGACTCAGGTTGAAGCAGTCACACTGAATAAAAAAGAAAACTGTTCAACCTCGGTCACATGAATCATGTTTGATCGCCAATAAATGAATACTGATCAAAGAAAACTGATTGAAAGGTTGATGTCTGAGAGGTTCTGGTTGGTTACGTGGGCAGGACAGAGGACAACTGGTTGGCACGTGCGGCTCACAGTGCCGAGGTGCAGGGTTTGATTCTGGTTCCGGCCTTCTTGTGTGGAGTTTGCATGTCCTCCACGTGCCTGCAAGGGTTTTTTCCGGGTTCTCCGGTTTCCTCCCACATTCCAAAAACATGCACGACAGGTGAACGTAATACTCTAAATTGTACGGCGGTGTGATTGCGAGCGTGGATGGTTGTTCGTCTGTGTGTGCCCTGTGATTGTCGGGCAACCGGTTCAGGGTGTCCCCCGCCTACTGCTCAAAGACGGCTGGGATAGGACAGTGCGGATAAGCAGATTAGAAAATGGATGGAGTTGTTACATTGAGGCAGAGTGACATGCTTTATGATTCTATTCTAAGGTAAGCTAAGCTAAGCTTCTTGTGGCTTCAAAATATTCAAAGCAAGAGCCAGTATGTTCAACGTGTCATTTAAACAGCTCAGTTAGGCCATTTAATTCATCATGTGGGAACAATAAAATGCAGATTCTGTTTAGTCAGTACTTCTTCATGCACAAAGATATAAGGAAATGCTCACCTCTCCTCTGTTTTGAGTCTATGGTTGTGTGGTGTTAACAGCATGACCTGAGTATTATATTTGATTTTATCCTCATTATTGTTTTATCTTAAAACAACAATATTACTTATTATGTATAATTTAATGTGTATTCAAGTTTCACTCTGCTGTAAACAGTCAGGTAAGAGCACTCGCGCAAGTAAAACTGAACAACAATGATTATTTCTAAAGGGAAAATCATTGATACCGCTCTTAAAGTGGATGGATATCATTAGGAGGTGAAGGTGGTCATAATTGGTTTGTGGCGGTTTATGTATATGTTGCGTTCACAGTCATCCCAATCTGGCCATGCAGACCTATTATCAATACCGAACATCCATTTTTAATTGATGTGCACCGAAATGTAATCAACATCGCGAATTGTGTTGCATGATTTAGGCAGAGAACAAGACAACACACAGTATAGGCCGCACGTCTGAGCCAAAATTGTTTTGTGCCTAACTTGAGGGCACCTCGACTAGATTCAAGAAATAGATTGATAGTTTATTTATTTATTTGTTTGTTTGTTTGTTTATCTTTCAGGGCCGATACGATAATGATTTTAGTAGTCAAGGAGGCTGATAACCAATATTTGGACCCGATATTAATTATCAGTAAAAGTACATTTTCGACAATGGACATCTTGGTCATAAAATTTTAACACAAAGTTCAGGGAGCTCCCAGGGTCATCAGCATGTTTTACAAGCTTAAATGGAAACTGAACCAAATAAATAGCTCCCTATAAATGTCTACAGTCAAAGTTTTCCAAAACGCGAAAATAACTGAAATGTTCCACTCCAACAAAAAACTCAACACTGTGAAACTCCTCTACAACGAAATCATGTTTGCAGCAAGAAATTTTTCACAACAGGGGACTTTTCAGTGTAGTGAATTTTATCTCAGACGTAAACATGAACACACAAAAAACGCGAATGTGTACTTTTTATTTTTATTCCAATAGTGCATAAGTATGAGCATACACTTATTTGACACTTCATATAGCCAGCGTAGAAAGAAATAAAGGGAAGGAAATTGTGTAATTTATGCTCAGCATTTATTTTCACTTACATCAATTTCTTGCATAATGTCTTTTATTGTGCTTCCTCCGTCTTTGATTTTTATTACCTTTATCCTGTCTTCAAGCATTAAAGCTTTTCTTAACTCCTTGGTATGCGTAGGTCCGTTTTGTCGCCATTTTAGCGTTCTTGCTGCGTCTGAAACAAATATTTCCTGTGCTACTGCGCATGTGTAAACCAGTGTGGTGGTTGCTATTGCCATTTCCGAACGAAGCAGTCGAGGTCGCTGTGCCTGCTGAGGTTGGATTAGACTTTTGCGGAAGGCTTGTTTTCGTTGTAGTGAATCTCGTTGCGAGGCAAGAGCAGAGAAAACGATTTTGTATAACGGAACAGGGGGACTTTTTGTTGAAGAGGGAGCAGAAAAGTGGGAATGGCTTTCATGCATGAAAATTTTTTCACACTAGTGGTTATTTTCACCCATGTAGGTTTTGTTGAAGAGGAGTTTCACTGTAGCATCTCTTATGAAGATAAGTGAAAATGTATGTAAATGAGTCACTGAATTTAAGTTAAGTTTTAAATTGATCTCATCGGCTGACAGAAGCCAATAATTTTTTTTCTTTTTTTTAACAGACTGATATATGTCAAATTGCTGAAAATCCGTGCTATCCCTACCGGAGTGGCGAAGCCAGCTAGTTTCAGTTCCAAAGCAAAGCCTCTTGAGACTAAGCCTCCCCAAATGGTCCAACTGATGGACATGTGTGGTCAAATACTGCAGCTCAGCGGACCTGAAAATTGGCGCTAGTTGTAAAACGCTTGTTTTACTCCGCTCCCTACTTCCATCTGAGAGTAGTTTGCATTCTCAGCTGTGAAGATGCACATAATGGCTGAGAAAAGCGGATAGATTTGGAAGACAAGGATCTTTGCCGGAACTTCTCCGCATCGTATCCTGTCCCATGACTCACTATGTAAGAACACGGGTCACACTGGGTTCAATACATGATGGCTTGCAAACCAAATTCTAAAGTGAGGAAACACAAATATATAGTGAAACCTCAGACCGGACGACAGTTTACAGTCCTGCGTAAAGATGAAGGTGACTTCCTACAGCCCTGATTTGCAGACACAGTGCGCAGAGGTTCAGGAAAAGAAGTCGCACTAACCACTTCAAAGAAATGTTCAGGCAGTTATTTTGCAAATATATATATTTTATTATTGGTCAGTGAAATTGTGCACTTGTTTCCACTGTATTTTTAAATTCAGGTCAAGGCTCTGCTACATGCTCTGAAAGCCGACTTGCAAGTCATTCTAAAATAAATACATGCAGTATACATTTATTGCTTTGACATTATTTCATTGGCAGGTCTTTTTTTTAAACACTTGTGTGAGTTAAAGATAACAGAAAGCAAAACACCTTATTTGAAAAAGGTGGTGGTATCTCGCAGAGAGACCAAATATGAGCATCTTTCCCAGTTCTCATTCCTCAAGGTGAAATCAGCCAATCAGAAAGTCCCTCAGATAGGAAGATTTGCATTTCGACCCCATGTCAAACAATTACTTTAAACACTGCTGGTACAGTTACGGGTTTAATGCTGACTGTGAGAGCCATAAGGAAAATTTGGTTAAATTGTATATTCAGCTATATGTTCACCATTGAATAATTTGAATTGACCAGGTGCAAGCTGTTTGACTTGTATTTGATGTTTTATTTTATTGCAATTTGACTTACAATAAATTTATTAAGAATATTAAGGTATCTGGGCTCCATTAGTTGTCCTGCCTTTAGCCTGTTAAAAATGAAGACATGAAGATGGGCATGGAGCAACAACCTTTCTGACGGTGCAACGTGTTTTTGCAGCGTGTTATGTGCAACGTGTTTGTATATGTGTAATTTAATATCGTATTAATGTTACACTAACTAGTTACGTTTGTCTTTTTTTTTAAGCCTTAATTTGTGTTCAAGAGGAATTAAAGTGAATCTTTTTGTTGGATCAAGTGCAACGGCTTGGTGCTTTTGTTGTCGTCGTTGCTGAACGGAAAGGCCCGTCGACGAAAGGCACGAGTCGGGTACCTTCATGCCCTGCTGACAAAAGGACAGTAAATTGCCGCCACACCGGCCACGGTTTGACTCTGGAACAGATTATTTCAATTTCAATTATATTCTTTGGGGAAACATTTTGGGAAAATGAAAAGAAAAATGCAGGTTGACTCAGGTCCTGCAACAAATTGTGGTTGACCTTTTTGGTTCTCTTAAGTTCTACTTTATTTTGCCTGTAATAAACAGTGCCTTCATATGGCTGTGTCAGATAATGAACATACCTTGATGCAGTAGACATGTTACAGATTATATTTATTCATACAGTATATCATTTGTGATTGAACTTCTTCACAGTGAACTATTTTACATCAATTCTAATGATTGGACGGAATCAACAACAGAGTGAGCTAGACAAAGAAGAGAGAAGAAAGTGCAAACTCTCAAACTTAATGGAACAATGAAACATGATTGCTTCGTCTTCATCCATTTCCAGATAAGAACTGAAATGTCTCACTTAAAACACAGCCTAACGAAAGGAATTTGGCTCACGAGGCTCCATTTGTCAGATACAAGCGCTATCATCGGGGTCTTAAGTGTATTAGTTAGGGCTGACCTCAGATTTCATGAGGAGGAGTCTCAAATAACCTGAGCTGGTTGGTGGGCCTCAGTGCTGTCAGTCTACCACTTAAGCGTATTGATGCAAAAGGCAAAAACAAGTTTTCATTGTCCGGAGGATTTGCAAGATTCTGACCAAGCGAAAAAGTGAAGAAACAAAATGCTGTGTTTGTCATGCTCCCGGCAACGATGACTAAAACATATCATGGCAGTAGAAAGAGAAACACAAAAGAATGCATCACTCCAAAGGAAGAACGTGGAAAACCGTCAAAACTCATGAATCAAACACTTGAACGCACTTCTCTCTTTAAAAAGAGAACGTGACCACTCCAAAAATGACTGACCCTAACAGAAGACGTGATGTTCAAAATAATCCATCTCGTCCGCCAAACTGTAAATCACATTCTACTGATGCATCAGAAAGATGGCCGGTAACTAGACTTCTACCAGGAAGTACATATATGATGCAGACTGGCATCCCCAAAGGGGCTCACTCAGTAAGAGCAATCTGTGCATCAGATGGTACCATGAGTCATCCGCTTGATGTCTGTGTGAGTGTTTGTGTTTCTGTTTAGTTTGCTGGAATGAGATTAGAAAGGAAACTCCCATTTCACAAGAGCAGCCAAATTTATACACAAACGATACGATTCTGTGTTTAAAGAAAAGGGACGCACTAATCTGGTTCTTTTCATCCCCAAGAGAAATATCTCAAAGGCAAAACACGGAAATGAAAAAAAGAAACATTTGGACTTGAGAGTGACTGGAACTTCCTTTCAGCTTCACAGCTGTCAACATCTGTATCTGCCAACTCTGGACAGATGTCTCGGCAGTAACACTATCTCCAGTTAGATAGGTGGGGTGGGAAGGCTTTTGGACGTTGTTTTGGCTGCAACTCTGCTGTAAAGATGCCCAAACATAGTCGTGTTCTGGGTGCTCGTTTTGTGCCGACCTGCAAAATGAACATGCTGGCCTGAAATGTCTCTCTGACTGAACTCATTGGCCTTTATGACAGACTGGCGGAAATAAAACATAGCATAATTACAGCTCTATGAACTGTGCATTCTTTCAATTTTGCACAGAATGCTATAAATGTATGTCCTGGACTGACTCTGACCTTGTAACCTGCCCCACAGCTTCCCATCTCCTCCCATACAAGGTCTTCACACCTGCATCTAATTAAGATAAGATAAGATAAGATAAGATAAGATAATCCTTTATTTGTCCCACACTGGGGAAATTTACATTAAGGTCTCTCTATCTATCATATTCCCACCATTAAACTAAGAATCGTATCAAGACACGGGTTACAGAGGCTTTGTGCCAAACCCGGCATGACCCACATTCTGACCCTGATCCAGAACCAGAAAATAAAAAGGGGACCGATGACAAAAATAAAAGCTGTAATTAAGTCAGGCCCTTCAAACCAAAAGGATGGAAATTCCAGTTCAGCTTATTCTCTCAATCCTCTTGTGCAAATTCAAACTTGGCCTGTGTAACTAATGAAGGCATCTTTATAGTTATGGTACATTTTTTGATTTAAGATGATGGCCCTTTTATGATTCGAACCACCCCATTTAATTGAGCCGAAGAATTTTACATTTTCTGGCTGTCTATTACTCTATTTCAACATTAAAGGATTAGACTGAAAAATAAATAAAATATCCATTTGCAACAAGCCCACATCTCTAAATGTGTACTGTATCTTCACGGTTCAGTTATTGACATTTCCTTTTAAACACCTAAACACAAGGGGACCACATTTCTACTCGAGCTCAAACACCAGATGACCATTTGTTATTTGACATCACTTAGTTATTTGGTGAACTTCACAATGCTTTCTCCCTTCTTAGTTTGCTACGCAAGCTGTTGTTTGTCGGTTAGTCACACTAAAATTTTACAGCTCCCCTTGTAGCGCTTCATTTTTTTTCCCACACATAATTCTCAGACTTAACATCATCTGAACAGCAGGGCCACACTAAATCAAATTTTGGCTCCGGTTGTTGATGTGTTTTCTAATCTGGTCACAATTTGCAAGTATAAGCTAAGAAGACATCCTCAGTTTCAAAGCTCTGATACAGTTTAGGCGTGTCAAAAATATCCCCATTAAAGAAAAACAAAAGTTGGCATGACAAAAAACATAAAGACCACTACAGGCATGCATAGCAACTGCTTATCATTCTGGGTGTAACTTTTGTATAACCTTCGAATGATGGATGTAATGCACTTCTACTGCAGGGCAGTAAAAGACCTATTTGGATCCATCCACACGTCCTACATTTTCAAAGATGACCATATTCAGTGTTTCACTGTGACTATCAAAAATTTCCACTTCAACATTTTCAAATGCAAGCATTTTTAGACTCCAAAATGAGGTTGCCAGCCAGGCAGGTCTGCACCCAGTTTGTGCTGATCTTGAGTCACATTGAAATAAGTCGGAAACATCTGGTCCCTCTTACTCACACGGCCTGTAACTCTGGGTCCTGCCCAAGTAGACAGAAGAAAACAGCCAGAAGCGTACTGGCCAATGAATGATACACACACAAACAGCATTTCGGATTGCCGAGTTCTGTATCGCCACACTGAGATGCCACGAGGACACAAAACAGACATTGAAAC
>CAAKHF010022399.1:0-36373 GCA_901007745.1 Hippocampus kuda | reverse complement strand
CCCTCCCCCACACACACACACACACACACTCACAGACACACAGACACACACACACACACACACACACACACACACACACACACACACACACACACACACACACACACACACACACCAGCCACAAAGACAGATGTGCACCGTAAAAACAAACAAAGACAGCTTTATTTTATTTCACATTTCTCTTTCTTACCACAACAAAGCAACCAAGTTGTTTGCTCCAAAATAATGTGCTGAGTTAAGTCGGGTGATCAATACAAGGGACAACAGTTCTGTAAACACATTTCTTTGTTGTAAAATACGGCAAACACCATTTTTACAGCAGCAAAATTTAAAATGTTATCAAAATGTGTTGCCTGGAAATTTTGAACTCACCCAACTTTATTTTGACGGTCTACGGACACACAAACGCATATGAACACAGCATGATGCGACCACAAAAACACACCCAAGCGCACGCACAAAGACAACCACGAAGACACAGAAACATACCTGCTCAAAGACGCAACCACAAAGACACAAGCATGAAGGCACAATAACGCAACCACAAAGACACCACAAGCTCCCCCACAAAAGACACACACTTCCCATTAGTGTATGAAGATGCGCATGAATGGATGTGGGACTTTGCAAAGTGCTTTGGGCAGCATACTGGAGTTAAAATGGCTGTCCAAGTACACACTATTTATCATTTACAAGGACACAACCATAAAAGACACACCTACACACACACACATGCACGCACACACGCACCGCACACTCAAAGACACAACCACAAAGACAGACAGACACAAACGCGTGCACTATGACACAACAACAGACAGTCACACACAGATACAGACAACCGCAGAGACACAAACATGCAGAGACACACACATGCAAAGACACCACAATGCACGCACAAGCACAAACACACAAAGAAACCCACTAATGCACAAAGACACAGCTACAGAGACAGATGACCACACACACACACACACACACACACACACACACACGCATACAAAGACAACCACAAAGACACGCATGCGCAAAGACACCCCCACTCGGACCGAAGCACGCACAAAGACACATGCGCACACTATTGTTTGTGTCCCTTTCAGCTCAAGAATTCCCCCCTCTGCTTTCACTTGGCAACTCATGCGTGTCTGCAGAAACAGGCGCACGCTGCGTTTTTACACTCATTCTGAAACGTGACCAGCGTAGCGTTCAAGTGCCACAAGACACGCACCTCTGACCTTTGCGCCAGTCAGGTGTTTTCCAGTAAGAATGTTTTTTTTTGCATTGCTGCTTCTGATTCAGATGGCTGTATGACTCATGCCGTGGAACACCAAAGCCGAGCGTTGTCATCTTGATGACGAGGGCAGACGTTAACAGCATGCGTGTCACGGAAGGGGAAGAGAAGCTAGGAGACACAATTTAGCACGGAGCTCATGCATAGGTGAAATAAGTGTGTTGCGGCTACGTTAACATGCACGCATGCAGCCCAGAGAAGCTTTTTTTTTTTAGAAAATCGGTGGTCCGGGAAAACTATGTGATGAACAACTTGGCTCTTCAATTTGTTTTAATGAGGCTCAAAATTACAATGATAACCCACAAACTGCAATGTGAAAACGCTTATTTCAAATCTTGGGAAGTAAATAATAATAAAATCAAAAAAAAGAACAAAAAAAACACAATGTACAGTATAGTGGTTACTGAGTGTGCCTTATTGTGCTACGTGACCAGCAACTCTTTAAGATGCCCAGCAGACTGTTTGAGAGTGCACTGTTTCTAATTTCGAAACCTCGGATGTTGGGACGATCATAAACCGAGGACCCCATGTTAGGACAAATTTGTTACTGCAACCAAAGGCGGCGTCGAGTAAAATCACATCAAGACGATAAACAGGACACGATTTTTGTGTAGTCATAGCCTGAGAATTTCCTTGTCGCATTACTCGAGCTTCCATTTCCTGGCTGCCACAGCGCACATACGTGACGTCGAGCCGAGAAGGAAAATGCACGGGTGGCGGTGAGAGACGTTCCCGGCATCGGCTTATCCATGTCGGGCCGTCCTTTTGAGTGTGTCTGCGCCTGAGCACGGAGGAGTAAATGGGCACACAATCGATGCTCTTTGTTGTCTCGCCGCCACTGAGCTGTGCTGACAGCTTGCGTGAATGAGGCTCAGAGGTCACCGGCCGCTTCGGATTGTTTGAGAGTGGAGTGAAAAGGCACCCACACACCCATGCAAGGCACCCACACACCCATGCCGCCCTTTTATTGTTCGCTATAAAGCTAGCTATGTAGCTTCGAACAGTGCAAACAACAATGATGTGCTTTCATTGTACAGCGGTGCCCTGACGTGCAAGTTGAATTTGTTTCCATGCCCACGCTCGTAACTCAAGACTCATCTCAAATTGTCTTTCCCCATGAAAAGAATAGAAATGCCACGAATCTATTCCAGACCCACAAAAAACACCCACAAAAGTTTTTGTCATGCAACGCCGAGTCCGAAAAAAATGCCGTATCGAATCATGTTATTATAACACGGAAATACAAATCCCAGAAGTGGATTTACATATCTTCTCGGATGCGTGATTTCTTTAGGATGCATGGAGGCACCGTGTCAATACGGTAGCCGCTCATCCATTGATTTTTGCAAATGCCACCTGCCTACACAATGCGTCTCATTGCTCCATTGTTACAGTAACAGTTAGTGAGCTTTTTGGAAACACTTTCTTACAAAAACGCCTGGAAACTTTTTTTTTTTATCGCTTGCACTGTGAGAAATGCGCACGTCGCATCAATGTTGTGCGAGTGCAAGATAAGATGCAGACATTGCTGCACCCGCGCACAATCCGAGAAGCCAAGTGGCGCGGTGTGGTTTGATGAGTTAGCTTTGCAGCCTGGAAACGGCAGCTCTCATATCCTGCGCCGAGCGCCTGTGGGGACTCGCAACACTTGAAAGAGTGCTTCGTGTAAGGAAATGCAGGAATGAGCGCGAACAGAGGCTCAAGGTGAAGTCCCTGCAGAAAAAAAAAGAGGATGGCTGGAATGCTCCCTAGGCTACGTGTGTGTGTGTGTGTGTGTGTGTGTGTGTGTGTGTGTGTGTGTGTGTGTGTGTGTGTTTGTGCGTGCGTGTGGCTGTGTGTGTATATTGCATTCTTGCTATCACCATGGAGATGTGAGCTAAGGAAATTGGAGGAGCAGGTGGAAAGCAGTGGACATTTCTGTTGGGGCTGGGAATAAATCAATAGCACAACACATGAAGGGACAAAGGGCAGCATTTTATGAAGCCTTCACTACACAGAGACACACACCCTCTGCTGTCACCTTTGGTGGGGGGTCAGGCGGTTTAAAGTGCCATCGGGGGCTTTCTATTCCTCATTATGCAAAATTGAGTCAACACAAAGGGCGGTGGGTGACACATCCGTTGCATTATTTGCATTTCACAGTGTGTTCAGGAACAAAGTGCACCTCTTCTCTCTCCTCCACTTGGAATCATTGAATGAACATTTCAGATTTTCAGTGCACCTGTGCACCACTTTTGTGCACCCCTGGTTAAAATGATATCTTTGCTGTCATCTTTCTGCCATTTTGGGGTGTTTTAGAAAGCTCACAAAACAATGTGATAAACAAATACGTTTTTGAGTAAATGTAGATGGGGGAGGGCGAGGGGACCGTGAATAGGTGGAGGGAAAACTGTGAAGATGTGTGGATCACGGCACAGGTAAGGCTGAAGCAATAGGATTTTTTCATATTCTAGTTTGAAGAATTTGTAAAACTAAATTCCCATACATTATTCTTATGTTGTTTAAGCAACCCTTGTTGAGGCCACTTAAGTGTTGCAAAAATGTCAAAGAAAGCCCTTGTATTCTCACCGAAGAGACTTTTGTGCGAGGTGGACATTTCACACCTTCACTGCATCAGTGACGAGTGAAAACCTTTGATTGCGCTTCACTGCACGGAAACCACAGCATGAGCTCACTAACATGAAACTCAAGTGCCTTCCTTTTCATGTATACCCACATTAATTGAAGAAAAAATTGCTATTATTGTCACAAAACTGTTATTTGTGGTAATTCTGGGTTTCCCCAAAGTTTCAGTGTGACTATATAACGCACCCCGATATACAGTATTGGACTGTAAATATCGTGAATTCCTGCCAATTTGTGATTCCACCTTTGCAAATTCTCCTGTGGAACCTAACTAAAAGCTATTTGCTGAAAAACACACCGGTTCGTGCATATCCTTATATTTTTATACACTCACCATAATGAATAATAGCTTATAACTAGGCAGTTTGACAGCAAACTGCAGCGTGATTTAAGTTTCCAGTCGAGGTCCAACAAGCAGGTGATGCTCCTTGCAGAAAGCAGGTTGGCAAACTTCTCAAGATGATGCAGAGAAAGGTCCACATTGCTGTTGAAAGTTGTGGACATTTACAGAACTAGCTGCTCAACGCTCAGCGGAAGTTATAGCCCATCTATTTTTGTTAGACATGTATTTTAAAAAATTGTGTCTATTTATTACTGAGTCAGATGGATTACAAAATGCCCAATAGTAGATTATTAAGTGGTATTTTAATGCGTTGCGAAGTCTGTGTCCTTGAACTTCCTGTGCATTCTTTCAAAATCAAACTACCTGTAAGCTATTTTTTTGTCAGGATAAAGTTGTAAAATGAGTTTGAAATGACATAAGTGTTTCGTGAACATAGTTTGGAGTTTATTTTGAGCGTATGCATTAAAACATCGCTGTGGGTTGTCAATTAATCAATTTTGTGGTCCCCCACTCTGTTTGAAAAACTCATAACTGGCTTTCACTATAATAATTAAAACGGTAAACCAACAACTGTAATTCCCAAGGGGTTCGAAAGCCAAACGAAACAAACATGACTCCAATAACGCATTTGTTTACTATTTCGGAATATTCGTTTTATTTTCCGTAAAGTGACGTCATGAAATATCGCACTTGTTATCATTTACTAATCTAGAACTAGTGATTATAAAAAAAAAAAAGTATTCGAATGTCTTACCTAGGGCAGTTCTACAGTCAGTCTTCAACTCCCAGTACACTCCAAGGAGTTTTCACACGTACAATCACTGAAAAAGCGGTTTAAAGATCCAAAAATGAGAAAAATCAAATCCACCAGGAGGAGCAAAATTACCCTGAAAAGAAGGAACATATACCCGGCTGGATTCTGGCGCTCTCCTCGCTCCAATGATGATTCAGTCCACCCAACAAGCCAGAACAGGTTAAGGGAGAAATCTGGGAAAAAAGGAGACTCGACTCGTGTCCACCTGTTGTTCTCTTTCGCGTATATTTAAAAAAAAACACTCTACTGTATATCGAATACCTTTTATGGAATGGAAAGTGTCACGAAAAGACCGAGCGGGCTGCGTGGAGTAGCCACTCACATGGAGCCTTTACCCGGGTCCGTGTTAGTCTTGTCAACGGGCGCGAGGTGTCAAGGTGGAGCCGTTTTTGGTCAAGTAGTTTTTACATACAAGAGAGTTTCCGGTTAAGGCTGTCAAAATAAATAGTCCCGAACGCGGAAAACTAATGACGGCATTGTGGTTTCGTGTATGATAAATGTTTGATAAAATTTATCATGACCTTAATGGCTTGAAATACAAAACAGCGGATTGCATGAATTACAATTATCACTGAAGATTATGTGTTTATTTTGAAGGGCAAGCTCAGGAGTGATTTTGTTGTACATCCGTGTGCGACTTAACTTGCTGTCAATGAGTCAAGATGTAAAAGGAGCGGCTGCAGAGCAGACAGGGAGCAAACAAGCAGGTCAAAACGGTCAAAGTCTGAATCTGAGGAACGTTGAACGGCTTTGGAGGACCTTTTGATGACTTATGTTTTTCTGTTTACTTTGTTTTGTTTGTTTGTCAGGGTGGTGGATCAGTGCGAAAACATGTCTTTTGGTAATGTAAAATATTGTCCGATATGAAAAACCCACATTGAGACATTATTTGTGGTATTGTTGTGTGCTGTTTTTTTTAAAAAACCTTTGTTGAAGACCTAAAACTTCACAGCTAAACTTTACGCCCCTTGCACATTGTTTATGCCTATTGCACGTTGGGGTCAGGAGGGCCTTCACAAGGGCCCCCCAAAATTCACCCTAAACTGGTTACCAGGGCACATAAAGACAAGCAACCATTCATACTCACGTTCACACCGATGGAAAATTTTGTGTTTTCAATTAACCTACCTTGCATACTTTTGGAATGAAAAGTGAATGAATTGCACAGCGAAGCCCCACCTGTTCACAGTTTGCTACTCACAAATGTGTTTTTTTTTTTTTTTGTGGAAACTTTCCCCAGCTGTTTGCTCAAAAACTTTTTGTGCTGTTTCTGAAATTCCTGAAGACCAGACAACATCATGAAATAATAGATTACATTGCATTTCTTAGAGCGTAATGGGGATTTTCATTGTCAGAACAAAAAAGTTTTCCATCTTCTCCTCATGCTTTCAGACCGAGTCTGAACTGAGACAATAAAAGGCGGCTGGCAAACATTACAGCTAACTTTATGGCAGCTCTGAGTGACAAACTCCTAACTGACCACGACAATGAATTACCATTTTATTTCTTGTTTGCTCTTTTAATTCCGACACGGTAATGTCTGAATGTGATTATGGTGGCATCATCTGGAGACATGTCACTTAATATCAGGTTGCTCCACTAAAAGAACGCCCCCAAAAAACAAAAGAGAGAGGGAACACCTGGTGTGTGCTTTTGTGGGTGTGGGCTCGTCTGCAGCAGGATCTGGGCTGCGTGGGCTCAGCCAACGAAGCCCGGCCCAACCACCGTCTGGCTGATAACAGCGGGTACACAGGCGGAATAACAACTGCCCTTTCAGCTGTGAAAGCGCAAATGAAAGCGTGAGAAAGAGGGAAGTGACGGAACGACGCAGGAGTCAGCACAAGACGAGTGGCTTTGTGGTCCAGTAATCTCATCATCCAGGTGACTGAGGCGCAGACTTGAATAGATGAGCCATCAGCAGGGCAAGGTACAACATTCTTTGCACTGAGATGTGACCGAGTCGAAAACCGACACCCATTTCCGACTCATACGTACCCTCATTCCTCAATGCCTCACTGAACGCCAGTCAAATCACAGCACAGACGAAAAACATCTCCTCGGGTTTCACTTTGACCCCGAGAGCAGGCTTTTTGATCTTCCAGGTTTTGGAAACTCACCTGGAGCTTATTTCAACATCCATCTTTTGTAACGCTTGTCCTCATTAGGGACGGGGTTGAGCTCGAGCCTGATCCCATCTGACACTCTGGACTGCTCCCCTCCCTTTATGAATTTAGGAGATTCACTATCATACACCACTGGCATCCAGCTTAATGATGACTCTAACTTGGAACTACTGTAGATGTACAGTATACCAAATCTTACAGTATGGCGCACCGATTGCATCCACGTTAATTATGCCAAAGTATCAGTGGGTTTTACTTGGTATTGGATCAATACCAAATCTTCCTTTGCTTTCAACTCCCTGTCTGGTCCCTGGTTTGTCATTCAAACAGCCTAGTGAACTTATATTCATTTCTTTCGTGGCCGACGGGGCATTTACGCTTCTTTCCTTTGAACTCTGCTGAGCAATAGCAGAAAAAAAAAAGTACGTATAAATAGTGAACATGAAACCGAAAGCAACTAAAACACAGCAGATGGTAAATCCTAAACATCATATTTGATGGAAATGAACTGAAAGTGAAAGGCCTCGCGTTTGCAGATATGAATCATATGAGCAATCTTGAGGTTTCGCTTCATTGTTGGGTTTCGATGTATTGATTCGTATCGTTCTACTATTGAGACTAAATACAGACCTGTGTCAATGACTAGTTCATGATGACACCGTTCCACTGGTGTACATTAATGGCTGTGTCTGTCTCAGAAAAACAGCTATAGGGTAGACTCATTCTGTTGCTACGGTGATGGACAGCCAGGAAGTGAAAATCTATGGGTTTTAAAAAAAACATCTACAAAGTACTTGCATGATGTGGTATTTGGCCGTTTTCTACCTGGGACTACTAAAGGAAGAAAATGTGAGCACTTGAAAACCACATGTGCTGTTTGAGGACAAAATAAGCATAAGTGTGTGGTTGCGTGCACTTGTTATCGTGCAAAGACACAAACGCACAATGTAAGACACATTACAAGTTGATTGGACTGTTGACTGAGAAACATGCTAGTGTGTGTTTGTGCGTACGTGATAGTGGGGCCCAATATAAAAGAAAGACACATGGTCGTGATGTGCGATATTTTAAAAACTGGTCATGTGCCCGATAACAAGTAGAGAGAAAAACAGTGATACTTTTTAATAATAACGTTGATGACAGTGATGTGCGATAATGTAAAACTAGGAATCAACCTGATATCAACCAAATACAGGGCCAGTATCCTCAATGCCCATGTGGTTTGTGTGCAATCCTTGTTTGGTATCTCCAAGTTCTGCAAATACAGAATAGATACCGCTAATAAGGAAACCCGGTGTGCAATACTGCAATAATTGCAACATAGCCGATACCAATTCAATACATGGTCAATCGTGCCGATACTGATGCTTTTGGATAATCAAAGGGGAAGCTGGCATGCAATATTCCAAGGTATCATTCCCATACCAGGTCAATACAGGGCCAGTATCACCAATACCTACTATCATAACAAAGGTGGATGCTTGGGGTTTGTAATACTGCAGAATCTGATACAAAGTAAAACAAGGCCAGTATTACCAATACTTATTCATAAATAAGGAGGGCTGTGAGACACTGCAAGATTCAGATAATGGATGGGTGGATGAGCTTAAGTTCAGCAAAAGGCGGAATTTTTTTTTCTGAAACATTATTGGTATAAATTGCACGGGCATGGGAAATTCCTCCATTCCTGTTGAACAATTTTCTTCGTGTGTGTGTGTGTGTGTGTGTGTGTGTGTGTGAATTGTAAATAAAATAGGTTTTTAAATTATCACAAGAAATAAAATAAAAATGATTGTTTTTTTTTTTTTTTAAATGGTGGCAAAATGATATAATGTGTATGCTTTTTATTTTCCCAAAAAGTAAAAAAGAAAGTTTGAATGTGAATACTGGATTGTGTACCAGTACATAAAAGTAAATACTCATGGAAGTTTCAAGATTTACAGTGTCATCACACGATACTAACAAATACAAAAATATCTCACAAAGCCTAGCATAGTAACAAATATAGGTCTGAATGGAAGAATGATTTCAACTTTGTGTGGGAATCCCTTCTGAATCAAAACCCACACTCTACTCACCCTTTTTGTTGCCTTTCAAGTATGAAAAAGGGGAAACGTGAAAACCACAAGGCAACGTTCATTTGATGTGAAACGTGCTGAAACGGCGGCAGTTCTCATCGTCCATTCCCACGTGTCAAAACCCAAGTGAAACACCCATATTCGACAGAAATAGGAAGACTAAGAGGGGCTAACTTACTTTGACACTTGGATGACAGTTAAAACTCCGATTAAATTTTGCTGACCAGCCACAATGTAGAGTTGACTGGCTTTTTGCTAGCTAAACCATTAGCCACTCTGTGTCGAGTGACTCGGCATCAGTTGTAGCATGAGGCAGGTCGTGTGTGTGAATATGTGCTTGTGTTTATTTTGTCACCTTTGTTCAAGAAACGCATTTGCGCGTACGTTCAAATGTATTTTGTGTACTTTCGAACGTACTTGCGAACACGTTCGAACGTGTGTGTATACAGTATATGTATGTATATATATATACGTTCAAACATACTCGGAATTACGTTAGAACGTATTTGCCAGTCAAAATATTTTTACGACACATTGGCAGCCAACGCTTCCATCGTATTATTTTTCCTCGGTGTGTATTTTGCACTACATGGTTTTCTCCACCCTTTGTCTGGAACAACCCCAGACAGACACACAGGCACAAAAACATCCTAATGCATTATTAAAAGACGTATACGCACACACATACATGCACGCACGCACACACGTGGGTGGCTTTATTGCCATGGTAACGGACATGTGGCCTAAAGCGGAGCAGTTCAGGGCTTGAAAGGGTCTGTGATGGAGTGATAAAAGTCAGGAAGGCAAATTAATGCATTAATTCCTACCACGAACGTACTTTGCAATTATTGGTAAGATTCCTGACGAATCATTATCTGAATCTGAAGGAAAGGTCGACTGTCACAATTTTTTGTAAGTGGCAAGGAACAAAAAACAAAAACAAAAAAAAAACACATTCAAACATTCTGTGAGCTAAGATTTTTATGGTCCTGCTGTATTGATCTACATCGTCTGAACATAGCTTTCTATGGTCTTCAGGCATTGATTTTTGTTGTCGTCTGGGAGCGTCTATTTGAAGGTTAAAAGACAAGCAGCAACACGTCTGGTGCATGTGCCTGCTGGTGTCTCACTCAACGTTATTACAGACTTTCGACAAACCAAAACATCCAGGGGGGCAGTTCCTTTACTTTCTTCACTCCTCCCCCCATCCCCGTCATTCCATACCCGCTTAGTCACCAAGTAGGACTAAGAGACTTGATTCACTTTCTCTTGGACCTCCATGACTCCAGTTTAAAAAGAAATAATCTTATATACATTATGTAGTATTAAAGGACTTAAGTATTAATAGTTGCAGTAGGTGTATTCTCTGTCTGCATTAATTGATGTGGATGTCAAATGATTGCCAATTTGCACCATATTTATATTGAATTATAGTGCAGACAAAATACTTTGCATTTTTTCCTAAATGTAAATTTATTAAAGAGGAAGTCAACTCAAAAATTCTCTTCGCAATAATAGATTGCGCATAGAACATATTGTTAAAAAGTTTGACTTCCCCTTTAATGTTCAAATTAACTTTATTGAGGATAACGAGTTCCACAATCAAATGATGTGAAATATATATAACTAATGAAATGGATAATGAACATTGAAGATCATTTTTACTTTTATTGAACATGGGACGATGATAAAGTGCCAGTTATTAAAAAGTTGCACCCAAAAGAACGTTTGCAATGCTTCCAATTAACATACATGGTGATGCTCAGGGAAGAAAACACTCAGTCACGCATGGAATATGTTCAGTCGGGACCATTTCCTATGATGCCGTTAAGGTGTCATGGAAGACAAATAAATTGTGTTCCCTTGCAATTTTTGCATTTCTTTGTAAATCTGTGTGAGGAAAGGCCAAGACTACACCAAAAAAAAAAAAAAAAAAAAAAAGGAAAAAAAAAAGAAAAAAAATTGTTGGGACAACTGTCTATATTATTACCATTATTCCAAAAACACATTAGTGTTTTTTTTCCACTCAGAAATCTATTTCAATTTTTTTTATATGCTTAAAAATCTATTTAATTATAAAATAAACAATGCACATTGTAAAGGTGCTGAGTTTCATTTATAGAAAGAAAAATATGCTTCTTGAAAAGATAATTTTAAAAAAGGGATTTTCAAATTATGTTTTTATTTACATATGTTAAATTTATAACTGACAACATGTCTCTCAGATAACCAATACATTTTGACTGTACAAGGAAAAAAAGTGACGGGAAAAAAATGTAATCTGGAGTCACTCAGTTGACATTGTTTGCGTTGGAGAGCCCCCTACCGCCATTTCCCTGCCATCACCACTCATTTCCCAGCAAAGGTGACAAAAGCATTCTTGGCATCTCAGGTCGTCCTTCATCCGGGAAAAGTTCAAGGTTGACCGTCCATTTATAAACAAGAGCAATGGCCGACCTGTGGCAGGCTTTAGGTGTCGTGCGCTTGCAGCATCTCCTCGATCTCCTGGACCCACTGCTCGTCCCGGTTTTCTGACTCGGCTACCACCTCGTACTCCTGGAGCTCCTGCTGCAGCTCCTTCTCCCAGTCCGACTGCTCTTCTGCCACAAAGACGATCATGCCACATTAGAAACAATAGTATCACTACTACAAGACATGTGTGTGGCTGTGCAGTGCATCATTTTTACATACTGTGAATGAATATTTCATCTGATTTCGGTGCCATTACTACTTGCGACCATTTCCCCCATGATTTTCACAAATATATATTTCACCTGTTTTATTGTGCCTTCTCTTTATCATTACCGGTTTTTATCTGGATGGGAAGAGGGGGGGTTTGGTTAAGGAAGGTGTTTCTTTGTTTTAAGTGGCTGTGGGGCACATCGGAAACAAAGTTACTTTTTAAATGTGACACATTGTTGTAAATAAATTAATTCCGGCCCGTTGGTGTGTGCTATTCAAACACTCATTCACTGCCAGCCATTTTAGAGCACGTTTAGAACCAACCGTCAACAGAGGCGGTGCTGTCCTTCTTGTCGAGCACCAGCTGCTCCATTCCCTTCTGCAGGTCCTCGTGGTCGATGGCCGCAGAGTCGAAGGCGTCACTCACAAATTCGGAAACACCGGGACTGGTGGAGATGGAAAAGTCTTCCTCTGGAGCGGGCTGAGGGAGCACATGCATGCATAAATCAAGTGCTTGAGCTTTATACGTTTTTTATGTGTTTGGGGCTAAAAGTAAATATTTTTCTCCCAAAAAAGTCAACCCGAACCCGGATCAAAGGTTTTACTTTTTCCAGTAAAATAGTTTTTTCTGTGAAAAAAATTATCTGGGAAAACAATCTTTTTTCTTCATTAGTTTTTACAACTTTCTAATACAAAATTTCAACCTGTGCAAAACATAAGATTTTATTAATTCATTAAAAAAAAAAATCTAATAATATTTGGACATTTTCTCACAATACTGAAACTTTTTTTTTCTCAGAAACTTTAAACTAATTTGTACACACACACACACACACACACACACACACACACACACACACACACACACACACACTTACAAAAATATTAAACTTTACATTGGCTGTGATGTACAAACGAAGTTACGTTTCACATTGCGTACTACCTTTTGCTTGTCGCTGATGGAAACCGGCGGCGTTTTGGGCCTGACGTTATCTGTTGGGACAATGGAGCAGCAATGAGGATTCGCGTCTATGCAAATGAGCGTCATGCGATGCATGTCAACGATATACCTGTTAAGATGACATCACGGGGCGAGACGGCATCCTCTTCAACATCGTTCGACTTTTGCTGCTGCTTCTGCTGGGCCGCGAGCGCTGTCAGCTGCGCCGACTGCTTGATGAGCGACACGCGGTAGAAGTAGTTCCGCCAGAACACCTCCTCCTTCACGCTGTCAATTAAAAAGCAAAAAAAATAAAATTAATAAAATTAAAAAACCAACAACAAAAAAAACAACTAAAAACTAAGCAAAACATTGAAACATATAAAGAGACAAACATGCGAGATGACTACTGACTTATTTGGACATTTTTATCAAGAAAAAATCCTCGCAAATTTAAATATTGGGACAAATATTTTTCTTCTTGTCAAATGAAAAAAGAAATCTCAAAAAACTAACCATATTATTGAGGGTTTTTTCTATTTAATGGAAGTCAATTATCAACAAGTAATTCTCATAAAATTACTACTTCTTTCATGTAAATTTGATAGTAAAGCTTCACAGGAAATTCTGTTTTTCCTCATAATTTGAACTGGTATCATCTTTTCCTCATCAAATTTGAGTAATTCTCTAAAACAACTGTCAAAGAAAATTTTTGTTGTAAAATTTGAGAAGTTCAACTTTTGTTTTAAAATGTAAAGTTTTGTTCGACTGTTCAAAACAATTTTGTTGAAATGTTTTTTTTTCCTCGCAAAACTGAAACTTTCTTTTATCAGAATTAAAGTTTATCTTGTAGAATTACAACAGGGAAATCTTTTTCTGTCAAATTCATAATAATTCTTGTGAAAATGTATTTTCTTCTTAGCAAATGTTTTCAAAGAGCATTCAATTAAAATTCTAGTTTTCCTCCTCTAGAATTAGCAGTTGACTCAGAACATTACAAATAATTTCATTCCTGCATGGAAAAATGTAAACATTTTTTCATGCAAAGCTTTTTTTCTTGCCACTAAAACAAATTCTCAAAATGTTTCAGTCAAAAAAATAAAAGTCAAAGTTGGGAAAAAGTCTCTTTTCTCTTCAAATCAAAAGAAATTCTCATGAATTCGCGGAACATAGACGCACACGCAGTCGGTACTGACTATTTGGGCACCAGGTCGAAACGCATGCGGTTGAGCAGCTGGTCTTCCTCCAGCATGACGGCGGCCAAAGGAAACATTTGCTCCATGTCAAAGTGGAACTGCACGCCAGCCGGGGGGTCACGTAGGAAGTTACGCTTGTCCTAAACATGGAACAAAACACTTCACTGTAGCTTTGCGGTGTGGGTGGTGCCTTTTCCTTACTTTTATTTCTATTGTGCAAGGTGGAAGTTGTCACGGATAGCTGGCGAGAGGAGTCGTCACAATTATGCAAATCATATACAAATCGACACTTTTTTAACAAAATTACTGAACATTGCTCACAGCTGAAAGGGCGAGGATCTGTTGCTGGATGGTCTCCTCCTCATTGTAGCCCACCCAGGGTGGCACTGCTGCTTCTGGGCACACAAACAGACCAGTGAATAACGTCATGAGATCAAGGCTTGTATTCTTATTTTTAATCATCTTTTTTCTTTTTTAAATCATATACATTCTACTCTACCCGATCTTTTGGACTTCTTTTCCTGTACAAATTTCTCTTGCTCCTTCTGAAAGTCTCCGAGGAAGGTCTGAGCACAAAGGTGAAAGGTAAAAATAACAAACATAACTATGAACATTAGAGTGTAAGCATACCTTGTCAATGATGCCGTCAATCTTTCCCTCCTCGACACTCTTCTTAATGCTTTGTGCCGTCCCTACCACGGACTCTGAGATCTTTTTGGTTGCACTGGATGCGAAACTGAAGATGAAGTCTGGACAGGGAAGAGTGGTTGTTTATAAACATATATAGTGGGAAAAAAGGAATTATCTCTTAGTTTAAAATTTTTGGGCATGGGTGTGGCAGCCAATCATATTGTAGCGGGTCGGGTTCTGTCTGGACCAAAAGTGGGATTCATAACACCTAAAGTCCTCTCTCGGCTCATCAGTACGACACAAATATTAATTTTATTACGCAGGGTAAGTGATGACGGATATATGAATGTGAGTACTGTTGTACTGTTGGTGTACATGTTGCTTCACCATTTGTTTTCCATCCACTGCTTGAAGGGTGAAAGCACTGAAACATAGATGATAATTCGAAATAGCATGAAGAGAGTGGATTCATAAGATAAGTTGTGGTTGTTTTAAATACAAAAGGTGTAATTCTCTTTCTTTCATGTTTACTTGGACAGTCAATTTTAACAGAGTGGCATTCAACAGCTTGAATCCTCATTTTTGAATAATTGGTATTTTCCATAGTGCTAATATTGTGACGTGAGTTAAGCTGCATTCACTACAACCATTTAGCACTTGTATCTATTAAAAAAAAAAGGGGCCAAATAAACTTGTTTGTGGCGTCAGTTGTATCTCAAAGTACCATAGTTGTGTGAACATCCCTCCAATTTAAGCATCATTCAATTTGCTGTCAGTCTGTTTAAGAACTGATTTTAAGACTTTACTGATTACTTTTAAAGCATGTATGAATCTGGTTCTGAGCTATATACCGGTAACTGAACTTTTAATGCCGTTAAGAGCCAGGCTGTAGCCTCAGACCCACTGGAGGGCTTTCTGGTTGTTCTAAAGTGTAATGGCATGGCTCAGTATGAGAGTGGTCGTTTCCCACAACAGAGGTTGGTGGTTTGATCCCTGGTCATTGCGAGCATGTTGAAGTGTCTGTGTGAGCATGTTGAAGTGTCTGTGTGCAAATATTGAACCCCCAGTGGGCCCTGATGCCCCCTGTTCCTTGATAATCACTAGGTGAATGAGTTAACAGTGTAAAGCACTTTGAGTACCCAAGGTTGAATGCCCTATTCAAGTGACAGACAACCCATTGAGCATTTAAAACCAAAGGTGACTAAGCATTATTACTTTGGAATGACCGGTCAGAGGAGCTGAGACACAAAACACAATGGGTGACATCATTTCAAGATTAACTTTTACAGATTGACTTTCAAGTGATGTCACCCCCCTGTTTTTTAAACTCATTTTTCCAGGCTTGCTTTTGGTTTGTCAACTTTCCCCTTTTCTTCTATTTGGGTCTCCTTTTATTATCAGTATTGCTACTGTTATTTATTATGTTTCTAACCTTTTTTATTGTGTCTTAAAACGTTTTATCTATTCTTATCATCCCTCAATAGCCCCCTTGGCCTCAGGTCTATTGGGTTCTTGCATTTTCTGGGTTTCTCAAGTTTTTGTTGTTGCTATCTACTTTATACGATGTATAGCTTTGCAGTATTGTGTTTTACGTTCGCTTTTCTGCTAAAGCTCTTTGTATCACGTGGTTCTAAAAGTGCAATATAAGTTATTTTGTTTGAATCCATTGGCTGTAAATGCGACTGACGTCACCCAAAAACAAACATGGCTCGCTTTACTGGCTAAAAATTGTCCTCCGCAAATTTAATCACACTGTTCCTTGATAATTCTTATAATCTAATCAATGATATGACTGACCGCCAAGTCCTTTATTGAGCTCCTGATTCGTCTCCACGTCATCTTGTCCTCCTTCATCATGGTGGCCATCAGCTGCTGCTTGCTGTTTGTTTACCTCGTTTTGAGCTTCCACCACTTTTTCCTCCAACTTCTGCTGCTCTTCCTCTGCATCGGCCAACGTGTTGGCGGCCGCCGGGTTGTCCAAACCCAACCAAGACCCTAAACCTCGCAACATTGTCGAATAAAAGGACGAATTTACAGTGTGCAAATCTTCGTTGGTTTATGAGAACTGATTCTTTACGGAACGGGGGGAGGCACAAAACTACCCGGAAGTAAGATGCTGACCGATTTCTTCTTCACTTATTAAATTGATCAGGTGCTAACTATACTGCTACCTAACGGAGAAAACGATACGACACCTTCCATTGTGAGTTTTGTTTTAGTGGGCAATTTTCTCCTTCACTGAGATTACTATAATTATTACAACAATCAAATGTCGACGAGTCGCACAAAATGGTGAAATAATTCGCCTCTGTAAATTTGCTCACTAAACCCTGACCATCTTGCAGTTTACGAAAGGTGGCGGTAACGAGTCGTTGTGTGTCTTGAGACGACGCGGAGGTCTCCATTGAGGGTTTACGGCAAAAACAAAATACAGTACAGTATAGGTCAGTTTGTCTTTTATCGTCATTATCAACAACGTCTCTGACCTTAAAAACCTCTAAACCGTCCTTTTGTTTCGCGCAGTAACATGATCGATTACGCATACTGTACTCTTAAACATGACAAAATCGAATTCATGAAGGGGACACCAAAGTCCACGTAAAGAAAGCTCATTTTTAAAGTTTAATTGACTATATTTTCGATCTATTCTGTGAATAACAAACGGATCTATACCTAATGTATTATCGGTGGCCTCGTTTTACATTCGGCGTGTTCAGATGCCTTCCGGTTTAACGTCATGAGTTTACTTTCATTTTTCTTTTGTCAAATTCAGCACATTTTCACGTAATGAAGACTCTGATAGTGTTTGATTTCGACCACACTGTGGTCGATGACAACAGTGACACGTGGGTGATCAGGTAAATATTGACGATTATATTAATTATGGATTATTGAAGCCACGTGTCTAACTCCATATTATATTTTAGGTGTCTTCCAGGTCAAACGCTACCTGACACAGTGAAGAATTCCTACAGAAAAGGCCACTGGACTGAGTACATGGGCAGAGTAATGGATTATATAGGCATGTACGACAATATTATGACGACAATGTTTGAGTAATTATTAGGCATTAGTTAGTACTCTTGTTTATGGTTGTTTGTACTATTTTTAGATGTAATGCAACCAACATATTTCCATTACTTGTGTGTTGTGGAACATCTCAGCTGTAGACTACATGGCGTAAATATATGGAGAAAATGTTTGCACAAGTCTATTTTTATTGTATTGCGGTACTCTTTAATTCCTGTATTTGCCATTTTGTCAGAGCATTTACAACCCCAGAATAGCACATGAGAAGACTAATGTCTTTGAGATAGTGGAAGTAGTAATAGAATTGTCGTAATAATAATAATAATAATAATAATGACAAAGATAAAGGACGCCCAGATAATAATAAACATTTTCTGTCCATTAAATTAGCTAAATCTGAGTTTGTTAAACCAAGGTTCCACTGTATTTTCTTCCTACAGGCCAGCAGGAAGTGAGTGTGGAGAGCGTCCGTGCCGAGATGGAGCGCATCCCCTTGACGGCGGGAATGAGCGAGCTGCTGACGTTCATATCATGTAACAAGAGCGACGTGGATTGCGTGGTCATCTCGGACGCCAATGCTCTCTTCATTGAATGGATCCTCTGCGCAGTCGGGTTGCGTTCGGCCGTGGACCGCGTCTTCACCAACCCGGCTGGAGTCAACTCACTGGGCCGCGTGGAAGTACGTCCCCACCACGAGCACAACTGCCGCCGCTGCCCCGTAAACATGTGCAAAAAGAAAGTTCTGGAGGAATACCTAGCTCAACAAGATGAATACAGCCGCATCTTCTATGTGGGTGACGGCACCAATGATTTCTGCCCGGCCTCCTGCCTGAGGGGCCGCGATGTAGTCATGCCCAGGAAAGGATACGCCCTGGAAAAACTGCTGGAGGGCAAGAAGGATGCTTTGGAAGCCAGAATCATTGCCTGGAGCAGCGGAACCCAAGTCCTACATGAGCTACAAGCTTGTCTAAGTTCCACACCGGATGTCATCCTGGACTAACGGGTCTGAGGCTCCCAACGAACTGTCATCAATGCGCGACTCAAATGGAACAAAATTAAAACTAGACGCCCATATGTTCATTTTCCTCCTTTGTTAGTGAGAAGTCATTGTTTACCATACATCCACATTCAAGGTTTCCTGAAGTAAAACGCACATCTATCCAGAACAAATGTGTAAGACACTCATAATACAAACAGGATTAAGTCAAAGTACAAAAATAATCTTTCTGCTGAGCTTAATTTACTACATAATGACATTTTATTCGCTGTTTCTTTGCTTTTGTGGACCACGTCATAGTCTGCTTCTACTGCATGCACTGATTTGCATTTGCTAGCTGATAGCCAATCATAGTGATCAATTGTCACCGACGGCCAACACCATTTTGCATACTGCAATTGGTGGCATATTAATTCAAATCATATCCAAAAAGCACAACGACACAAACATGTATGAATTCTTCACAATCCTAAACGCTGCTGTTTTTCCTCAGGTTTGTTCCTGCTTGTTTTAGGAAGGTATGGATTTTATTTCATGAAATCATGACTAGATGGTATGATAAACAATGACTTCTCAGCTATATCACTCCAACGCTATGGTTGTTATTAAATGTTTTTAATTGACAATGTAAGAATGAAAAGTTTTATGTTAATTTTTTTTTTTATCAATGACAGATTATGTAAGAGTCTGCATACCGATCAACGATAGATTTGCTCTTTAAATTTGTAGCCAACACAGAGTAAATAAATTGTGGCAGGGGATCAAGGCATCTAATGAAACTGCATCCATGTGAAAATGGCAGAAAAGTCACAGGCGAATGCCAGAGCGAGAGCAATACCTCTGATGCAGCAACTTTGTGGTATCCATGTAAAATATTGACACTGTTATCCCCTTTCACACAACATGTCCGCATTGTGATGTATATGTAAATTGCGGCTTTAATTACGAGCACGGCTGAAGCAATGACTGTCAAACATTTTTTTCCTCATTGCCAGCTAGCTGCAAGCTTCTCACCTGGTATTGGGCCAGTGGAGCTTGCCTGCAATGTCATCTTCAATGGCGTCAACTCGAGTGGGTTCTTGTGTTGAGAGGAGCAAAGCTGGACACCGGGCATCTTGATTGAGCAGCTTTTTGGCAGCTCATCCATCTGCCCAGTCGGCATTCGTTTGGAAGAGTGTTCCGTTTATGAGATGATGCCTGAACAACCAAAGAGGACATTTTTAAACTACAAGAGGACAACACCGGAGCACGTTTCTTTTTGGCGAGAAAGATGAGACATTTTCAGGACAGACACACAGATCACAAACATACGATTGTTGATGATTAATAGTAAGCAAAATTGCATCAAATGTGTTTTTTTTTTTTTTTACACAAATGGAAACACACGAATAGTGTGTATATTTACAAACACATACTGTATGTACAGTATATACTGCACCCACTACTTACATACAGTATATAATACATGACGTATACATCTACACATCCTGTGTTTACATGCGCACCCTCAGTCGGCAATGACTAGTTCTAAACAGCTATCCCACCACTACATAAAACAGAAGCGTACACCCCAAACACCCAACGAGGTGTGTGGTGAGCATGTATGTATTGTATCAGCACAGCAGCACTGATAAAGCGTGAGGCCTTCATGAATATTTAAAGCAGCAACACGTGATTCCAGCAGGCCAAGCGCCTCATTTGCATACTAAAGTAAAGAAAGACCCGAGGGCAGCGCTGACATTCCTGCTTTGGACGAAACAACATTGCGTCATGCACACACACACACACACACACACACACACACACACACACACACACACACACACACACACACACACACACACACACACACACACAAACTACAAACCAACTCAAAAGATCTCAGTTATGATTTGTCCACGTGCCAAATGCACCCGTTACGTTCCGCAACTAACTACATGTAATGAAACAAACCAATGAAACTACACACAAAAATGAAACCAACAAACTAAGTAATTAACTAATTCATGAAACTGACACATTTACTGAACAGGAATACAATTGTACTTTTCTGTTAAGATAAGAAAACCTTTATTTGTCTCACATTGGAGAAATTCCCAATTTACAGCAGCAAAATTATGAAAGGGAGAAAGTAGAAGAACAAAAAGTATATAAATATACAATATAAATATGAGCATATTAAAAATGGGTGAGTGGTGGTGAGTTCAGGTTTTCAGGTCCGTCTATTTAATAGCCTGACCGCAGTCGGCAGGAACGAGCGGCGGTACCTCTCCTTGCAGCGCGGGTGTATCAGGGCGTGGGAGGGTCTGTCCATCATAGCTGTTAGCTGAACTAGCATCCTCCTGTTGCCCACCTCCTCCAGGGTGTCCAGGGAGCAGCCCAGGACAGACCTGGCCCTCCTGACCAGATGTGAATTTTCCTGATGATGAGTTGTGTCCTTTTATTGCTATGTAGACTTTTTTTGGTGGTACAAAAAAGGCCACAGGCAATGAAATTGATGTGGTGTTAAACAATCCTCAGGTGAGTGCTAATTAGCGACGTGTCTACTCTTCATGACAGAGTCACCTCCTGCCAGGGTGGGGGTAGGAGATGCCCTCTTCCACACCCCACATTGACAATGTGCACTGACCGAGTCTGGAATGCTGGAGCGCTGCCTTGGCATGACATTGGCTGGCACTCTCTCATCTCCATGCCCGACCAGGCTGGGCACGGCCCGGTCACGTCTGGAGGGACACAGATAGAAGCCCGCAGTCAGCTCGCAGGCAGGTCAGATGTCAGCTGTCTGTTTGCTTGCTATGCTATGATTTGCTGTACTTCACTTTTCAGAGGGAAGGCAAAGTCAGAGTTGCAACGCCTCACTCGCAACCAGCTCGGAAGATGTTCAACCCACCAAGAGTGAATCTCGGGGTTGGATCAGGGTCAGTGCCTCACTTGGCCCCATTGACAGTGGACTACAAAAGCAAAAAGCAAAATAAGTTTCTTGCACCCTTCTCCTAATCTGTATCGAAATCAAACGGCTTTTGTTCAATGTTCGAAAAAATTACCTAATCGGGGTCAAAAAAGGATCGACACGCAACTTTGATTTTACAAAACAACCAAATTTTAGAGGTTGTTTTGTACAAAAGGATAAGCGATGTCGAGCATAAATGGATGGACCGTATCGACAATAAAATGCGAGTGCAAAATTAAACAACCAAGTAAAGCTTCACTTTTGGACTAATCTATGTCCAAAAAACATGCCCATTGGTGAGTCATCCTGCCCCACCATAGTTGGGCTAACTTTATATTATACTGCCCCCATACTGAGTTTACCACCCTGCTTTTTCTGGCAGTGCCTCTCCTGCCGATTGGAATTCGACTCGAATCTTCCATCACACATTGCTGTTCAAAGCTGGCAGCTGCCGGTCAAAGCTACTATCCTGAAGAGTTGGTTAATTGTCAATTGTTTAGCGTCCTTGGCTCATTTGAAAGGTGCCATATGCATTAAGCGATTACTGTTGTTATTATGATGATTGGATCAGAGCTACATGACAAGCATCGTTTATTTAAGGATGGAGACATGTGTGGTCGTCCAATCCTACCAGCAGGAGGCACTGTAGCTCCACGCTGAAGAAAGTATTTACAGTGTATTATACTGAGGCGCTGATCCTTTGAGTCCTAATATTTTCCAAGTCTAAGTGAGCTTTGTTCTTGACGAGCAAGGATGTGTGCCGTGGTAAAAGCTACAAAGGAGAATTCTGTTTGGCCTGGGTCCACAATAAAGCCACCTATCCCACCCCGCTGCTGAGTTCGTTGAAGCACTCAAGACTGCTGTGAAATATCAACATTTACACGTCCTTTTGTTTTTCGTTGAAAGCTCGCTTTTACTCAACATCAATGCCAATTTTTCAAATCAATTAATCCTCAAGACTAAGAGACGTTTCCTTCTCTCGAGTAAATAAATGCTCGCTGCATCCACTAATGCCTAAAAATCGTCTTGGCAGCAACTCTGCAATTTCTTTTGAAAATTCAGGCCCATTTTACGGTCAATTAGGCCCTTTTCCAGGGGTCCTTCAAAGACAACCCCTTTCTCCAGATTTTCTCCCAATTGCTACCAAAATTGAACCTTGTAGAATATACAATTAGCCAAGAGAGCAAAAGATTTGTGTTTTAGTCATGGCATAGAATTTTCACAACTCGCTAGTAGCTTTATAAGGAAACAAATTACTTCACAAGGTCAGTAATCAAACAAACATCTTGAAAATTCAAATGCCTCTGTTGCTTATTTTGAAGAATGAAAATTTGGAACACGTTTCTTGTGGGCACATTCACAAAAATGACAAAGAAAGGGTAATACAGTATTTTGTTTTGAAGCGGCCATTACAGATGAATTTTGGCCATATCCGACTGCCTTCAGGGCAGATGTTGCAAATGTTTTGATTCATTTTTCTTGAATGCAATATAAACAGCAATGTTCTAAAAGTTTAGAACATTACTACTGTATACTGTTTATATATGTAGAATCTAAACATTCACCTTTCAGCTGGTTAAGACAACAAGCACGTGGAAGCAAACCAGTTGGCGGTTAGCATGAGAAGCTAACGTAGCAGTGAAGTCTCAGTCCACCTTGTTGAAATAAACAAATCGGATGGACTCAAATGCTCCACAGCAATGATAGAAAAAGCAAATCAGCGAATTTTATTCACAACCAGCTGAGACTCAAGGACAGTGGCACAAAACCAGGAAGTAATCTACCACGACAAAATCAGTAACAGCATGAAAAATGGTCGCTGCATCGGAATGTTTTTTTAATTTTTCATTTTTGGGGGTAAAATTAAGGCCTCAAAGCCAGTTTATCTTGAAATGCATGACATTTGACAAACCTGTTAATTATGGCCATACTCCTAAAGAAGTCTCAAAAACCCACGCTCCACTCAAGCCCCATCAACATTTTCAAATTTTGTAAACTTGAATGTATTTTGTTGAGATTTTATGTGATAGACCAACAGAGTGGGACAAAACTTTTTTTTTTTTTTGACAATTTGAAAAACTTCTCATCAAATACAAACCTAAAAAGTGTGGTGTGCATTTTTATTCAGCCTTCTGTACTCTGATACCGATAAGTCCAATGCAGTGCAATCAATTGCCTTCAAACGTCAACTAATTATTACATTTTAAATAGAGGCCACCTGTGTATAATTTACTAAGTATAAATGTGAATGCCTTGATTGCAGAAAACAAGTGAACAAACGCATCATGAAGACCAATGCATCAATAAGGACCTCACCAGACAGGGCAAGGTCAGGGATAAAGTTGCGGAGAAACTTAAAGCAAAAGCAAAAGTGGAAAAAGTATGGCAGAACTGCAAACCTACCAAGACACGAATCGCAACCTAAACTGACACGCTAAAGGAGCTGCATAAATTCAAATCTCAGGCGGGAGAATCCATTCACAGGACAACTAAACTCCATAAATTTGGCCTTTGTGGAAAATAAAAATCTCAATAAAATACATTGCAGTTTGTGGTTATCAGGTGGTAAAATGTAAAAAAAAATTAAAGGGGCATGAAAACTTTTGCAAGGCACTGCATGCTTGCTTTATGAGAGAACTGTGACAAAATGCGGCAAAGACTCACCAAATGCCGCAGACAACAAAACCAAACACTCGAAAGACGGTGATATGCCAGGAATGACACAATCCTTCCTGCCCCACTTTGGATGGCCTCCAAAGTTCATTCCGCTTATGTACTGGAAAGTTTTGTTGCTTTCACCCTGTTTTACTCTTGTGAACTAGATTCTCCATCCACAGTTAAATTTTGGGAAGATTTGAAAACCTGTCATCCACGTTCTGTCTCTAATGTCCCATTTTGCCCACAGTGACCTGAAAATGGCTACTGGGAACAATGTGTAAACAAAAAGCATCAAGATCAACTAATACATTTATCGCAACATAGACAACGATGTGTTGTGACAGAGCTGGCATATAATTGTGAGCCATTACACGTTTTTGCCAACAGAGGTCAAACACCGTTCCCCAGGAAAACGAGCAGGGACATCAGAAATCTATTTTTTTTTCTTTTTACACACACCTGATAAATGACTCTCATTTCTGCCACCTTTCATCTTCCCTCTCGTCACAGCTCGTTCGCCTCAAAGCCTCGTTGTTTGCGCCCACTTAAAGCCGATAATGAAATGTATGCGCGAGGCGAAGCAGGTGATTAATCAGAGCAGATGTGCCCGCCGTCCAGTGCCAGAGCGCGTCAACCCGCTGGATTGCACGCTGTCGTCGCGGTTTCGGCGCAAGGGTGGGGGTGGGGGGTGTGGGGGGGGGGGTTGTGGGTGGAAGCCCGAGCTCCGAGCCTCGCACCTCCTTGCCAGCGCATGCGGCGGCCAAAGCTTATTACAATTAATTAGCCGCACTCCAAATGTCCTGAAAGGCATCTTGTCTTGTCTCTCAGACAGCCTGTCAACGTCTGCTGTCGTAACGAGGCAATTCAGTGTTTCGACCTTGGAAAATAAATAACCATCGTTGTATTTTTTTTTAAGGCGATTCCTCAAAAGCATCATCAAATTTTGGCATGATGCTCCATCCGCAGTAGATGGCATCAGTAAAAACTCCGGCAATTTTGTGCTGAACCACCTGTCTTGGATACCTACTTCCGATTCAGGATCATTTGGTGAAATCACCTGTTTGACAAAGTCATTTGGAATTTGCACACAAATGGACGTCCACTCCAATTTGTGTCGTCGGTGTAACTGGTGTCCAGGGCAAAAAAAAAAAAAAAGTCTCAATATTCCATGGTCGATAAAACATCGGAAATAAACCGTCTTGGTTTGACGTGACTATTCTCGGGTCTTTTTGATGAAAATTTAGCCGCTGAAAGCAGTTTCTCTGGTCGGTATGTTTACCATGCGAAGACCCAAGTCTTGAAATAAGCGGTTTCACATCGCAGTTTGCAAGGCAACATTGACATTTTATGTTGAATGTATCTGTTGAATTTATCTTAAGTAACTGAACATTTTTCAAATCAAATAAACTCGTTTACCTAACAACGTTTCTTTTAAAGTCAAGTGATTATTAATTCATTACTTTTGCAAGGTGGCAACAGTGGTTAAATCATAATTATTGTAAATAATTGCACGTCACGTGCCTTCTTGTGCTACGTGACGTCATCATATGCCACGGTCCAAACGAGTTTATTGTGTGCTGTTCCTGACCGACCCTTCAATTTTATACTACTTGTCCATGAGCCATTTTTGAGAGGGGCGTCTCATGAGAAAGTTTGTAGGTTTTAGGAAAGTTTGTCTCTGCTGCCTGAAAGCGAAAGTTTAAGAGGTTCTGACATTCTGAGTCGGGAAATTATTCCTGATCCGGGAAGCAAATATCCCCGTTGTTTCTCGATGCTGAGTTTTCACTTTTCATATCGAGGAGAAGCCGGCAGCAGTTAACCCTTTTGGCTCCCAACCACAGTGTTGGCACTTTCTATGAAAAACTCGAAGAATCAGGCTTCTGTGTATTATAAATCATATTTTCATCATAACCTGCCGGGCTGCTTCAGTATGTACGGTATTCATAAAAATGGCGATAGTCGGCCATAAAGTCAAATGGGGAAAGTAAAACGTGGATTTAATTTAGAATCTTCCACTAATTCTTCAAGACAAAAATGTTTCTACATAAATGTGTCATATGTGAAACATTTTTCAGAATATATAAATATATATTTATATATAAATGAATAATTTCCCTATCATCTATGCCGGAAAGAGACCCACAGGGGTTTTACTGTGGAAGGAAATGTAATTTTTGTAATTTAATGAGGTAATTGCTCTTTTTAGGAGAGGAAAAAAAATACATACAGTAATGAAGAATGTAAAATATTTTTACTCGTAATAATTCATTGATTCCTTTATACTCCTACATCCATTTCATCTTCCATTAGTTTTTCCACACATCGACTTGTTTGTCCCAATCTTTCATCCATGCGTTTTGCCCTCCATCAACCCACTCATCGCCATCTTTCTTATTCTTTCTTTAATTAACTTCTTAAACAGTTGACTTGACTTTCCATAGTAGCACGTTTGTCAATTTGCATATCTCTATTTTGTCATTATCACGGCATTAATCGCAGCTTTGTCACTCTGCATCATTACAATTCAATTTCAGCAGTACTACTGCACTATTGCACACTTAATATTTCTCATGACTTTCAACACTTTTACATTTCATTCTAAATGTATATTTTGGTACAGTACCTTGATTTACAAGTGGCCCACTTTTCAAGTTAAATATTTTGCTTTGTGTCGACAGCCGAAATTTAACTTCCAAGCGAGCTTCTGACATGATGACGCTTGAGTGAACTGGAAAAAACATGCAGATGAGCTTTTAAATGTTTATTGAGAGGCAAAAACAGTCAAACACACACAGTAAAAACTACCACTGGACGAACCGTGTGACTGCAACTCCTGATTTCATTCACCTGGTTATGCCCTCTTATTTCTTTACATTATTTTATTGCATTAAAATTATGCTTTATATTCATATTTTAAAATTTGGTGCTATTATTTTTTTAATAAAACGCCAACAAAACAAAAATAAGGATTTCAATAAAATACAAAGAAGAAAATTGATTGGATACAGGGGTGGAACTACAAAGTGCCCAGGGGTGGCCACCCCCACACCTATGTGAAAATTTTCATATGTGATTTTTCTGCCTTTTTCACACGGATGCAGCATTCTTCGACCCTGTGATACTCTGTCACAAGGTTTTCTTTCAATGGGATATTTAAAGAATAAATGTACAATTGAGCCGAGTGAAAACTATGAAAGAATCTGTACTAAGTAACAAACATCCAATCCTTACAGTCAACATCAATCAAAATAATAACTTTCCAACCATCACAAGCAAACAGATTTGAATGACTTGACCATCAATCGGGGTGTGCAAAATGGCAGTCGGCCGTTGGTGACAATTGATCACTCTGATTAGCTGTTAGCTCGCAAATCAATGCATGATCGAGAAGTAGACTCTGCAAATAAATGGCTAAGGAAATGGCATTATCTAATAAACAAAGTTCAGCAAAAGCATGACTTCTAACTTGTAGACTTGTTCCGGCTTGACTATAAGTGATTGTTCTGGATGCGACTACATTTTATTTCATGAAACCCTGAAGGCTGATGGTATGATAAAGAATGACACGCGCATGCACGGCCACCTCTGGATACCCCTCGCTGAGGTGTTGTGTCAACCTGACCACCACACTACTTTCTGGCTACGCCCATGATTGGATGTAGGACTAAATTGAGTTAAGACCTTCAAAAAATGAATTAAACTCAGACTGTAAATCAAGGTACCACTCTGACTCCAATTGCTGCAAACAAATTGCTTGTGTGTTTTGGACATGCTTGGCCAGTAAAAAAATAATTCAGATTGTATATACTGACTCATTTGTCGTTGTATAAAAACGTCTCCTGCATGACAATTGATGCCAGTTGTGACACTAAGGCAGCAGTGAGTTATTTACGAGGTGTCATCCAATGCCAAAGTCGACGTAGGACGAGTGTGATGTCGTGCTTTCACCAAGGGGGGAAATAATGAGGACGTGTCGTCACTCTCGCAAGGTTGTGCAATGCAATGTATTCCTTATTCGTATTGCAGATTGGAAATGATCACGGTATGAACATGATCTGGGATTATTTTATTCCATTTGATTTATAGTTGCACAGAAATCCGTCACAAAGGCATTTCCTTTTGCAAGCTCAATGACACTGAAAGCAAAGAACATCTTGTAAATGTCATCTGGAGATGAAGACACATTTGCTCTGAAAAATAAAACAAAACATCAAAAGAGCCTTCTGTGAGGCCAGCATAAGTGGTCATTTTGGTCATCTGGAACTGATAGGGTGCAGGTTCGATCCCCGGGAAACCTTGCGGAAATTAGAATTAAGTGATATGAATGATCAAATAACAGTTTGGCAAGTGCACTCTTAAAACTGCTGGGTCCAAACGAAACCATATTGGGCCAAAGCCAATCCAACGCTGGGTTATTTATAACAAGTGCATTGGGTCGAGGATTTGACCCTGCCCGTTGGGTCGGGATTTTGACCCAACAAGCAGTGAAAACTCTCTCTACTGATGTGTTAAAGATACCAAGAAATGGGTCACCAGGTTATCAGTACGGCTGTGGTTTCAAGTAGCCTAGCATCAACAAGAGCCATTCCACTTCTTGTACCAAGCCACCAGCTGTCATGGTCGGATATCAGATCAAACCAGTTGTCTGGGAAGCATTAAACAGTGTTTCTTTTTTTTTTTCGTTTGCTTTCAGCTCATTCTCCAAACAGTAGTTTGGGGTTCCTGCAGTAACGACCAAGCTAATGTAGTCGGTTTGACCTGACGGTTGCCTTGATGGAGTTACCACTGAATCTTGACGATGCAGTGCAGATACCATTGTTGGAAACACTCGAGCAAGTGTGGGGCATGTCTCACTTCCACAGAGTAGCGTTGTATATAGCCTGATCGATTACAAGTTTGTTGCCGACTGATATGGCTTTCCTGTTGAAGCATTGAGTTGGAAGGAGCCAGTGTCTCTGCTTACCCTCTTTTTTTTTCTTTCCATTTCTGGCTTGAGATTTCCATCTTTGGTGATGAAATCACCACAAAGATCGTTGAATTTGTAGGTCATCTTGAGAGGGAAATTATTGATGGTGGTGGTAGGGGAGTCTGGGCAAGTGACGTGCATGATGTCCGTTTTTGGGTCGCTGATTGGGAGCCTAAAGGTTTTGCAGGAATTATTCAGCACATTTATCCTGACTTGCAATGCACTCGTGGTTGTCGGTAGCAAGCGTAGAAGAAGTCACTCAGCTGGGTTACTGTTGCAGACTTGGTCTTGAACCTATGAAGGTTGAATGGCTTCCCGTCTTGTTTGTGGTGAAGGCTAATGCCAAAGTCTGTTGACTCGTGAGCCTTCCTCCACATGAAAGGGAAAAAGAGGATGAACAGGGCCGGTGCCAGGACACAGACTTATCGAACGGCAGATGAGATTTCAAATTCCTTGGTGAGCTCTCCTGCCGCAGAAACTCTGGCCTGCCTGCATTCCCTCGGGGAATCTCTTGATGATATTCAAAGTCTTTGATGGGATCCTGATCTTGAGAGGAGAGTCCCCAAAGACCTGTTGATGGAGTTGAAGGCTTCTAAAGGGTCTACAAATATGACGTGGAGTTACTGGTGCTGCTCATGGCACTTCTCAATAAACCGTGTCACGGAAAACATTAAAGTGTGTGAAACTGCCATGCAGCCACTGCGCACAACACAGCGAGGCAGGCTCTTGATCATCTCACTGTAGATGTGGAAAATAGTGTGCTGAAGGTCGATACATTCTTTTCCACATCTGCCAAAAGGAGAGAAACACTCAAATTCTTTTGTAGAGTTTGAAAACAGTGACACAAACAAAATTTAACACTGCTTTGGGCACTCAAACGCCGCAGGGGCTGGGCGTGTATGGGCCATGGCCCTTATTTTCATTTATGAAATTGTAATCGCGTGCGGATTCGATTTTGTGACAGCGTTTTGCTGTATCTCATTTGGTGACTTCGGGGTAGAACAAAGCAGCGGTGGGATAGTGTGACATGCTCATCAAAAATCGATGGATTTTGCTCGTGTTTGATGCAGGATGAATTCAACTTCAATGCCAGATAAGATACGAGCATCACATGTGGACAGAATTTTATGGCATCTCCTGGTGATGCCTCACAGTATAAAAGACCTGTGAGGGGTCACGTGACAATGCTTAATCAATACTCTTTTTTTTACGAGTGATTGTTGCCTTACGTTAAACTAACAACTCATCCTGCGTCAAAGCCGCACATTACGAGCATCGAGTTTAGACTCTTTGGCTTTTGTGGCATGATTTTGCCGTACCTCATTTGGGGGCATCACGCAAAGGGGAGAGAGCGGCGTTGGTTGGTGTGACAGGCCGTAAAGCCGCTAGCGGTTTAATGCGTCGTGAAATTGACACTGCGCACCGTGTGCGACCTTGAATCATTTACTTAACGGAATCTCTATCACGCACACGCACACACACACACACACACACATATTTCTACACCTCCTTCATTATTGCAGATAATGAAAATGAGGTGCGAAGGAAAAAAAAAATGACATTGAGGCGCTCAAAGAGGAAATCAGCCTAAGTGAGTAGGCGGCGTGGAGTGTAAGCAATGCCCTACATGGACGCACCCCTCACCCTCTCTGTCATTCGACAGGACGGGCTTACCTGCTTAACAGCCAAAAGGTGCTCGCAATCCCATTTGAAGGCTTCTCTGTGGATTTAGCCACTTTGTAAATTCAAATCAGTCTCTTCCTCCCCCCGCGGTGCCGGGACAAGGGAGGAGGCGGACTTAATATAAAACCTAAATCCCATTAGAGATGGACGTGGAGAAAATGAGGGGCTGCCACAGAAGAGAGAACTCTTTGATGGGGGTCAGAGATGGTGTCCCACATTGCGTCGGATTTTTTTTTTTCCCCGCTCATCAAAGTGGGAAATAGCCAGAAGTGAAATGTATCATTACAAGCTGTGTGGAAGGAGTAGGTGACTTATCTGCCAGCGACCTGGCTCTTCTGGGTAATAAGACATGCATGAGAAGCTGTCTGCCCTCCTCTTGGACGGCCGGATCCGTGTCGCCCGCCGTCCCCGCGCACACTCTCCAGTGATCGCCCTTCTTGTATAATTAGTCTCCTGAAGCATGTAGGATGTGCCACTCGCTCACCTCCGCTACTTTCTTTGATCGGAATCTGTCCCGCTGCAACACGAGTTCGGGAGGAGGCATAGCGGTACATGTATGCCGGTTCGAATCTCTTGCTGAGATTTCTGAACTCTTCCTTGGTTGGCTGTTAAATTACTCAGACATGATTTATGATTGTTTTCCTGTCGTAAACATTTGCCAAATGTTGTATTTCTAATTTGTGGCTTACCAGGAAGAAGTAATTGCATAGGGCAGGCACCCTGTGAAAATTACATTTGAGTATTGTTTTTGGCACTGGTGTCAAAGTCAAGGCCCGGGGGCCAGATCTGCCCGCCACATCATTTTATGTGGCCCGCGAAAGCGATTCAAGCATGTCAACTTCCATGATGCTTGCCAAAGTCTGAACCAAAAAGTCAAATTGTCGTTTCTAATGTAATAAATACAATGACTGAACAATCCATTATTCTTGACTACTGATGTCAAAACTAGTTATCCATCTATTTGTTGTTCGTTGCGTATGTAATATGTGGAGGTGGTTAAACATTTATATGGTTTCACAAAATTCACAGTCAGAACGGCCCTCCAAGGGAAACCGTAAATACAATGTGGCCCGTGACAAAAATGAGTTTGACACACCTGGTTTATGGGGTAAACACCAAGAGCTGTCTTGCCAGGAGGAATAGAAATTGCATAAGGCAGCACACAAATACAAGACATAAAGTATCCTCCCAAGTCCTGGTATTAGCAATCACTCTGGTACAAGCACTGAACTTTAAATTCATCCACTGGTATTGACAGATGCTATCTCAAAGACGCATGTCAACTGGCAGTGATAAATAAGACCGGTGGCCCTGGTATTAGCTATGGTTCTGGTATTGGCTATGGTTCTTATTTTGGCCATTACCGTGGTTTTAGGAGAGGTACTGGTCATAGCTGTGCTGCTGGCATTCGCAATGGTAAGAATAAAGGAATTCAGATTCAGATTCAGATTCAGAAAACTTTATTGATTCCCATGGGGCAATTAGAGTTGTGTGAGAGCGGCTTATTATAGAGGCAGTCAGAGCAAAGGAGCATTGTTCCAATACTTTTGAAGGGGAGTGGAAGTCGACTCGAAGTAAGGACTGCCGTTTCAAGCAAAAATCACAATGTAGTTACTTCACCAGAAGTTTTAGATGGTTTCGAAAGGCGAGGACCCCTCTTGGCCTTCACGTTGCTGTTGCCGGGGCGATGAAGATAAGTGGAAGTGCAGTTTTGTCATGAGAGAGAGTGCATAGTGGGAAGACAACAACGTACATGAGTACACTTGCCAAAGTCACGGGCGACGTGCCAGAGTGTGTTTAAATGGAACACTTGGGACCTACAGGTTGACTCTCTGATATGGTTTCTCAGGCTAAAACAGTTTTACAGTTCAAAGTTTGCAGTTTGCGCTAACAAGGATGCTATACATTCTCGCGGAGGTTCTGCGATGGAGAAATATTTTCTCGAAGACAGAGTTTTGTTCTATTGTTAATGTAGGACATGTCAAACCTATGTGGTGGTATATGGCGTATTAGGATTATATCAGGCACATTAAGGTTATGTGAGTCAGTCAAGCAATGCGCACCATAACAATCAAGCACTAATGCAGTCACAACGTTGACTTTCAGAACTGTGCGCGATAAAACAATCACACACTCGTGTAACCAATCCAGTCGCTTTCTAAACTACAGTAAGTGTGCGTTAAGAAGCACACTCTTGTGTATGTTGTTAAGACAATCACTCTAAAAGCCATGTGTGGCAAATCAAGCACACACAAATATATATATATATTTTTTAAAAAAGTCACCCTCAAATCCACATGTAGGCTGGGACAGCCCTAATATTAAAACATTAAGTGAAAAATCAACACAATGAACAAAATTAATGAGCCTGATGTCAACAAGGCAACAATATAAATCTCATTACAATTTCTAACTAACATGAAAGTCTTTAGAGAAAGGTCATGTAAGGCATATTCATAGTGTTAACTCTCTACAAGTCATAGTTTACGTGTGCAAAATTAGTTATTTTGGCCATAACAATCAATTAGAGCGTGATGAGGCATAACAATCACATAGAATCGATGCAATAAATAGTCTAAATGAATGAAGCTGGCACAAGTAAAAATCTAGTAAAGAATACAAAGCCCATTAGAAGCAATCTATAATTATAAAGCGCTCTGCTGGCTCTAACGTCATGACAGAAAAGTATAAATAAGCATTAATGTATCCTGCAGGCGGGGAGGCTCAAGATGAACTTGCCAAATGTTCCATCAAAAGAAAGAAAGAAGAAAAGGAAGCTTTACTTTCTGCCAGACTTTCAACCTCAAAGATTCCGATTTCCATTTCAAAAATGTACCTTGTATCTTTTGACATATTTCTCGTTTGTGGTGATGACTTATGATTTAATGCAGTCTTCCCGATTGCAAAAACAAGGCGCATCTAAAAGAGCAGCTGGACTTCCTTGTCTGACCACCGTGACTGCCCCCGACCGGTTGCTGCCGCCTCGGAGATCAGCTGCTTTTGTGCTGCTAGGAGACAATTACAGCATTAAAGTCTGCCAAAGAAGCCCTCAAGGCCAGCAGGTTGACATGCTCACATTGTCAGTTTGCGGCGGATTTATCCGATGAAGCTCTTATATGGTTGAGTGCTACGGTGTGTGCGTTTGAAATGGCGTTGTACTGTACTACCAATTACACATTTCAGTCACCGCTTGTAGAACAATTTGCCCCCATGGGAAATAATGTAAATAATCAGGGTCACTGTTACCATAAAAAAACAAAACAAAAAAAACCACTGCATTAACAGTCATATTATAGTTATGTGAGACATATTCAAGTTATTCAAAGCACAGCAAGTGAGTGATCACTTGACATGTAGTCAAAACAATCAGTCTCAGGTGTACACTATGTCAGACATAACACCCACACACCCATATCGTTAAAAAGGATCACTCTCTCAAATCTAGCGGTGGCATAATTGAAAATCAAAGGAAGGTGTGGCATTACAACAACATGCTCATGTGATCAAAACATCCATCCATCCATTTTCTGATGCGGTTTATCCTCACAAGGGTCACAGGGCATGCTGGAGCCTATCCCATCTGTCTTCGGGCAGTCAGCGAGGGACACCCTGAACCGGTTGCCAGCCAATCACAGGACACACAGAGACGAACAACCATCCGTGCCCACACTCACACCTCAGGGCAATTTTGAGTGTTCAATCAGCCTGCCATGCATGCTTTTGGAATGTAGGAGGAAACCGAAGTATCCGGAGAAAACCCATGCAGGCACGTGGAGAACATGCAAACTCCACACATGAAGGCCGGAGCTGGAATCGAACCCGGTACCTCTGCACTTTGAGGTCGACGCGCTAACCAGCCTACCACCGGGCCGCCCGGCGTCAAAACAAATACTGTCAAATCTGTGTGTGACATACTTACACTCTCGCGTGGTCAAATGATTACTCCGAGTAATACACGTACTTGCGGCACAGCAGTCACATGCTGGTGCACTTGAAACAATTACTCTCAACTTTGTGTGTGTTGTCAAACCAATTAACCTCAAAGCTAGGTGTGCCATAACCATAACACACACATGGGGTCAAAACAATCACTCCCAGAGCTGTACGTCACAATATCACACCTTGATGCTGGAATATCACATGTAGTAAAAGAAAACATCATTGCAATGAATACAATAATCAGTACAACAACAGTACAATCATAAATAAGGACGTTAACTGATGCATTGTGGATACAAACCAGTCATTCTCAAAGCTATGTTCGGCATAACAATCAAGCACCGAAACCAGTTTCACCAATCAACACGAAATTGGGTGGACATGTCGATTACAACAGATGCCTATCGGACCCATGGTCAAAGATGAACAGGAAGTCATCCATTTTAATTTCAAGTAAAAATGTTGGACAAATTTGAAGGACTTGCATCAAGTTTGATGATGGTTTTGAGGATTTTATGTGGAAAAGAGACCAGTCTACTATAAAATGATGTGCAGTTCAGCACGACAAACACGCTCACCATCATTTCACATATGACATTTACATTATGTCTTCATTCATCTTGGCTCCCTCCAATCATCATCACGGTGACGACAGTGGAGCACATTGCGCCGGGAATGATATCATGCGTTTAGAACCTAGAAAATTTCATCTCGGAGCCTTAATTAATCCCATAAATCATTATTAATAACATTTAAAGCATCTGCATGCTTATAATCACCACAGTCAATCTTTTGGTGTCAACTTTGATTGCCAACTGCGTACTTCTCTAATTGACCTTGTCCGGTCGGGAAAGCGCAGACAAAAAAAAAAAAAATTCGCCCTATCTCATCATTCCTTCTTCAAATGGAGAGCAGTTTGTTGAGCAGATTGGATTCCGTCGACGCACACGTGAAAAGAGCTGACACGGATGCTTCACTTCAAACACACTCAATATGCTAAGTGAGGTTTTTTTTTTTCCTTTTCCATCTGTAGCAAAAAGTTGACAAGATTATACTTTTGGGAAGATCTCGCTCAGCCTTACACAATGTGTTAAAAAGACTGTTGACTCGGACTCTTGGATTTTATGCTAATGTTAGGGGAGGCTCATAAAAAGAAGAGTGTGGTCATCAGGTGTCGGGAGCGGGGCTGTGTGCCCATAGAAGGAGGCTCTTGAGGATTTAGGGGTCGGTCATTCCACAGAAGCCTCAGTGTACTGGGTGGGCATCACTGGAGAAGCAAAGGCAAGAGCCATTGACAACATTCCCAGAGCACTCTTCTACTAGAAAAAAAAAAAAAAAAACAAGGGCAGTTTCAGAATCAGAAATTCCTGTAGAAAAGTTTACTTGCATCTCTGATTAAAAAAAAAAAAAAAAAACACGTTGGATTTT
>CAAKHF010022393.1:0-15711 GCA_901007745.1 Hippocampus kuda | reverse complement strand
CCAAATATTCTCGCCTACCAAAATGTGACATTTGTTTAATTTAAATCTTGTATTAAAAAGTCTCTGCTGTGATTTTTGCTGCTGACCGCTGGTGAAAGACCAATCACAATCGCTGACGGTTAAAAAAAAAAAAAAGATCTGGCTTGGAGTATAATGGGTTTGCAACTCACAAGAGACATCACTATGCAGTAAATGCACTTGCAAAGCAATATGGCTTTGAGGGATGGCTTAAGGGAGTGCAGGTAGGATAAATACGGCTGCAAATATTTGGCTAATATACCAGTTGGGCTAAAAGCTCAGTCTTTCACAGGGTCTTTTGAAATCGCTTGAAGGTTATCTTTAAAAAAAAAAAAGCCATCAGAACTTCAGGAGAAGACCAAATACAATGCAGTCAAGTATAACACAGCAAATCACAATTGCGTGAAAAGGCTGGATTAGGAGAGTTTATGAAAGTACTGTGGTCATAGTTTGAGTAATCTTGAGAAAATTGGTGCCTGGAGCTACTGACAAAAGGGACCAGGCAGGGCAGCTTGTCTCAGGGGACTGAAAGGTGTGTCAGGTGAAGTGCTGCTTACCCAGTATGGCGGAGTCTTATATCAAGTATTATATTAAAAGATATTAGAAAGCATTCAATGCAGGGCAGCAGCTAAAGCAGTCATCAAACCATTGCAGTATGACAGAGAGCCTGCTAAAAAAAGATACAGGACCATAATACATATCAGAGTGAAATTCTCTCTCTCTCTCTCTCTCTCTCTCTCTCTCTCTCTCTCTCTCTCTCTCTCTCTCTCTCTCTCTCTTATATATGTATATAATTTTTTAGAAGCCTTAAAGCAAGTCTGGTACAACAAAGAGAACATAACAGTCGTCTTGACAAAAGCAAAACATGAACATATCTTCCTTAGATCAATGTGAAGCCAAAGTCTCGCATCTTGTATGAATGCAGCTTCTGATCGTGATTGTCATGTATTTCATTGTGATGAAGATGCATCTAAAGTTGTGAAAAATGACAGAACAGGCAGCTGTCTGCATAAGAATAACATCTGTCATAGGATGGACTTGTGTTTGTTTTCTTGTTCAGGCATTTACGTTTTCACTTTTGATATTACATGCTAAGATTGTGATAGGCCAGTTTTTATTTTGGCCAGAATCGATAACATATGCCAGTCCTCAATATGACATATGGGCCAATCGACAACGTTCACATTTCCACTTCCATTTCACACAGATGTCATTTTTCATCATTGTCACCAAGACACGCACTAAATGTATATTGAAGTTGGCAAATCTTCAAAATAAATGTAATTGCCTCAGCCTCTGAATTGGAAGAAATGCTAAGCAGTGTGATGGTAAGACTCTTTCGTGTGACTCACAGTGCATTTAGTAATGACAGTTGGATTAGTAACCGCATGGTCCCGCCAACACAGAGTGCAGCTCACAGAGGTCCCAGATGACTTTCAGCTTTCGACAACTAGACATCGCAAATCAAACCTGACCGACTACATGTTTGAAACAACGCCAGAAGTTCTTAAAAACAAAACTTCCGAAACATGCACTACAATGGAGGCCAAAAAAAAAGCGTCTCACATCACAGTTTTGGAGTCAAAATTCACATTTTGTGCCTCATTAATCAAAAGAAATTAAAGAGCAAAACTGAGAATCACTAATTTTTAAGTTTTTTTTTCTGAAGGCTGTCCCAAAATTTGACAAATGTACTAAAATAGACTTGCCACAGAACAAAAATCAAGTTACGGTCGTTTTTACGCTGAGTTCAGTCAACTTTCTGTGACCAAATTGGAAGCTGCACCAGCGGTAAGGTCGCACCGTGCTCGGGAACGGCCAGTGAGGGACAGTCCCAAATGTGCTCAATGTAATTGACTTAGCCTCTGAAACACACCAGCAAGTCCACCTCTGAATGGCTAAAAAAAAGAAAATTAAATACAGTAATAATACAGTTTTGGAGTGGCCAAGTCAAATTCCGTATTCAAATTCAATTGAGATGCTGTGGTGTGACCTTCAATGGGAAGTTTCATGCTACAGTTCAACACGATCATGACATTGTGTGTGTGTGTGTGTGTGTGTGTGTGTGTGTGTTTTTCACATTTAAACTTTGGCATGTATAACTTGTAAAGGTCAAATTAATTATCCCTTAACGTGCCACCTGACCTTACGGCTCGTACTTGACTGGGACATAAGATGAGCAAATCATGTGATTGTGGCAGAACATTTACGAGAGTGTGGAAATCAGGATGACAGCGTAATGCCCCAGATGTTAAATTCTGGACAATGAATATGCAAAGGAGTGGAATCTCTCTGCAGTTGGCTTTGGTTCGTACTCTGCATTCAAATGGCCTCTTTCCTGTCAAAGCCACAACCACACAATGTCTGTCCGGAGAGCTATAAATAGTGACGGCAACAAGGAACCTTTACAATTGCACTCTCCTGCGGCAGTGGATTTGAACAAGTTATTCTGTCAGACGCTGCTCTGAAACTCCACTATGGAAAGAAAGGTCTCTTTTCTCTTTAAGATATTGGAATGTGAAATACTACCTGTCCAAGATCTAAAGCAACAGTCCCCAAGCTTGAGTGGCTTTTAACTGATAACCGAGTCTTATGTCTGGTCCCCAACACATTTCTGATCATTAAAGTATTATGCAGAGTCTAAATTTTTTATGGCTATCAATTATTATTATTATTATTTTATTTGATTTATTTTTTTTTATCATAGGTTTAAACCTTGCTGCTCACAGGGTATGATTAGTTATTTTCTATATCCCTCTAAAATAAATACTCAAGTCATTAGTTTGATGACTCCATAAATACAACCTTTAAAATGCTTGAGCATGCACACTTGAGGCAGGTTCAAGACTTGTTGCCACATATGTTTTTAGAGCTTTGGCACAGCATATTAAGTCAATTAGAGATACATATTTGGGGCCCGATCTTTGTCGACTGGCGCCAATGCGAGCACAACTTCACTTTAGTGCCAGCGTAAGTGTAGTCTGGTGTGTTTGGAGCCATGCTGCGGCCCTCTGGGCATTCCGGTGCATAGAGTTGCCTCGCCTCCAAATTATCTGACAATTTGGTAGTCTGTGCTGCAGTGTGAATGTGAGCGCATTTTCGTGGCAGGGCAATGGTCTAGTTCAGCGTGTTTGTGAATTTGGTAGCCGCACTGCGCCTCACTGGGTGTTACTTTTTCGTCCCCCGGCGCATCTTGCAATTTGGTGACCAAAAGTAGACTATATTTTAAGGTAGCTAAAAGGAGGTCTAATGTGCAATGCAGGTGGTGTAAAGTGAGTTGAGGCACGATTTTTGACAGATGTCTCATCCCCATCACTTTTTGCTAGGATATTCTTAAACGCGGTGTGTAACCAATGTTAAAATCTTCTTTGCCTTTGAAATCGTAAATGCTCCTCTGAAATACAGCCATCTAGAAGCAACCACAGCTGTCCCTGTATCTCAGTGGCTTCCGCCACTGACTTTGGACATGGGGGTTTTGGGATCAAGTCCTATACTGGGACATTATGAGGTTTGTTCAATTTTATCGCCACTGTCAAAAATCAGATGGAAGGCAAATCCTCCTTTGAAATCTTGACTGCTGTAAAATTTGAGGTCACTTATTCGGAATTTTTCAACATCTGTCCAAAATCGTGACTGCTTGCCTTTGAAATCTTGAATGCTCCTTTGAAACCCTGACTGATTAGGAAACACAGTCTATGTGGCTCAATTTTCAGTTTTTATGTGTGGGATTTGGGATCAAGTCCTGCGGTGCAAGATTCTAATTTTTTTTAATTCAGTTTTATCATCACTCTTAATTGTCAGGCTGATGGAATCCAAACTCTCCTTTGAATTCTTGACTGCTTTAAAACTCAATGTCACACTTCCTGACAGCTGTATTTGCAACTCGATTTTGTGACAGCTGTCAAAAATTGAGATTTGAGATCTCAAACACTCCTTTGAAGCACCTCCTGATTAGTAAATCCAGCTGTCTGCATGACTCGCTGGGTCGTATCTCTGACATTGAATCAATTCCTCTCCTGGGACATTCTGAAGGTTGTGATGCAATTTATTGCCATTTAAAAAAAAAAAAAGTGGCACACTGCCTGGAAATAAAAACCACCTTTTAAACCCTACTTTAAAATTCAGAATGCTTCAAAACCTGAGGTCACATATGCTAACTGCTGAATTTATAAACTGAATATTGGGACAGTAGTCAAAATTTGTGATTTTTAGCCTTTGAAACCTTCAATGCTCCTTTGAAAGACCTCCTGATTAGACTTTCAGCTGTCTGTGTGTCTCGGTGGGTTATAACAATAATAATAATACATTTTATTTATAAGCGCCTTTCAAGACACCCAAGGACACTTTACAATAAAAAAAAACACAAAACAATACGGGTTGAGCAGCGGCAGCCAAAACGCGCCAGCATTCACTGAACCCGGAAGTCAGAAAGAAACCACAAGGGAGGGAGAGGGGGAGAAAAAAAAAACAGGCTCGAACTACCCTCATTTTGAGGATAATTTGAGTTGCCCCCCTAACTTTGGATAGAAGGATTTGTGATCAGGTCTTTTGCCGGAAGAATCTCAGGAATAAAGTTTTGGACTCAATTTTATAGCCACTGTTAAAAATATGCACACTGCTTGGAAGCTAAACGGTTTTCAAACCAGAGGTCACACATTCTTAAATTGGAACTTTTACTCAATTTTATAACCACTGTTAAAAATCACCACCCTGCATGGAAGCCAAACCCTCTTTTGAATCTCTGCCTGCTTTAAAACCCTTTAAAAAAAAACTTAAAACAGACCTGATTTATTTTTATTTATTTTTGGGGGACAGCTGTCAAAAATCAACCTAAGCTTTGAAAACCTTAAATGCTCCCGTGAAAGCCGTCTGATGAGTCACTGTAACTGTAACTGTATATGTAGCTCAGTGGGTTGCATCATTAACTTTGCATACGGGGACTTGGGAATCAAGTTTTCTCTTGGGAAAATCTCAGCAATTCACTTTTTACCTCAATTTTGGAGCCATTGTTACAAATGGACATGCAAACTCATCTTTTAAACCTACTTTGAATGTCTGACTCAGTTAAAACACGAGGTCACACTGACTGACGTTTGAAGTTTTGCTCATTTTTTTAACCATTGTTGAAAATCAGGAGGCTACATGGAATCCAAGCCCTCCTTTGCATGCTCGAAATCCCAATGTCACACCGACAGCTGAATTTTTCAACTGATTCTTGGTACGGCTGTCATGACCGCTTGGAGCCTTTGAAACTTAAATGCTCCTTTGACAGCCTTGGTTAACACCTGAAGCTGTCTGTCTGGCTCCGTGGGTCGCACCACTGCCATCGGACATACAGTGCGTGTTTTAGGATCAAGTCGTATGCTGGGACAATATCATGAAAGAAGTTTTTAATGCAATTTTAGAGCCACCGTTGAAATTGGGAACATTGCAAACTCACCTTTTAAACCCAACTTTGAAACCATGACAGTTTTTAAACTCATGGTCACATATTTCGATTTGAATTTTTTTACTCCATTTGTCACGCGCCGCGTGAGTGGCTGCCTTTCCAGCAGCTCCTATATTTTGTTGTTGTTCTTCTTCCTTTTATAACTTTGCTGCTGTGAATTGGGAATTTCTTCATTGCGAGACTAATAAAGGTTTTCTTATCTTTCTTATCATTTCAAAACCACTGTCGAAAATCAGGACCATGCATCGAAGCCAAAGCCTCCTTTGTATCCCTGACTGCTTGACAAAATCTAATGTCTTGAGTCCGGTCAGCTGAATATTTCAACTGGATTTTGGAAAGGCTGTCAAAATCATGACCGCTTGCCTTTGAAACCTTGAGCACTCTTTTGAAAGCCTGACTGATGAGTAATTACATGGCTCAGTAGGTCGCACCCCTGACCTTCGATATCGAGATCAAGTCCTGTGCTGGGACAATCACAGGAAGTTAGTTTTTGCTTTGATTTTATAGCCACTGTAAAAAAAATGGCAACTGCTTGGAAGACAAACTCACCTTTTCAACCCTAATTTGAAACTCTGACTGCTTGAAAGGTCAGGTATCCTTGCATTTGAATGTTTTGTCAATTTTTATCACCACTGTTAAGAATCGGCACAGTGTGTGGAAGCCAAACTCCTCCTTTGACATCCTGATTGCTTCGAAACTTGAGTTCACACATTTGGACAGCTGATTTCCAATTCAATTTTGGAACAGCTGTCAAAAATCGTCAACGCTCGCCTTTGAAACTTGAAATGCTGCGATGAAATTCTGACTGATTTGGAGCCAATCAGAGGATTCTACCCTCACTTTAGGTGTCGGGATTTCGGGGTCAAGTCCCGTGATGGGTCGTTCTATGAAATAAAGTCTTGGACTCAATTTTATAGCCACTGTTAAAAATGAGAACACTGCTTATAAGCCAAACTCACCTTTTAAACCCTGCTTTAAAACGCTGACTGCGTTAAAACTTCATTGTGCTTAACTACGCTGCTCTTCTCTTGCTTGCTACCCTCTCTACTTTGTCCTTTCCTATCGCAGGGGTGATGAGGACTGCAGAGAGTATTAAAGAACAGCTTTGAACAAAAATCTTTCATATGAAAAGGAATGGAATATTAGGCACCATGAGAGGCTCATGGCACAGCACCACTCCCTCCCTTGAAGATTAGATATAATTAGATAGAAAGGTAGACGCTCTGCTCCGAGTCCATCCCTACTGAGAATTTCCTGTGACCCGTCGGTCAGCCCATAAATAGAATGGCAGAAGAAATGCAGGATGTTTCATGTCAAGGTGACATTGTCTGATCACGAGAATCATAAAAAAAAAAAAAAAAAAGTAAAGGAATAGCGAATGATTATGATCTGAGGGGGGGGAAACCAGGTATATTTGTTATGCCAAACTTGTTCCTACCCTCACATCTGAAAAAGAAAATAAAGCACGCAAAGCACAGAGGTCTGCTAAAAACAGATTGGCTCAAGTGGGGGAAACAAATACAACAGTTTAGTCGAAAACAATAGCAAGAGTAAATTGTAAAAAAAATAAATAAATAATTCTTCTAGCTTGCAAACACACTCTCAAAGGGAAAGGGGTCTTCATTTGCTTGGGCATCAACGTCCAAAAATATAGTACAATGTTCTAGCAAAGGCCATTTTGTGAGGATATATTTTCCGTTTCAAAATGTGAGGAGAGCACTTAATTCACGATTCTCTGAATACTTGGCCAAACAATCCCCGTTTCCTGTGGACCATATTGTCCAATTTGTGCATCCGTCCTTTTTTTACGCGACTTGTGCACTTTACATATAATTCTCCCATTTCGACTTGTGACACACCCTTTTGCGAATGAACGTGGAAACCGCCAAATAAATCGCTGACAGCTAAAGCCGGCTTTAAACATGGAAACATGGATTTTGTTTGGGAGACGCACTCCTAATGCCTTTCACCAACGGATGCGGTGTCTAGCTGACCGGTTGGGACGGCCCGGTCCCATTCGGGATCTGGTCCAGCTACAATTACACTTGGAAGGAGAAGATGCTTTGTTTTTGGGTCTATGACATACATTAAAAGTTGAAGGTCATTTAATTATACTATGCATACAAACATAAACACAAATCAATGTTACTTCCGCTTGTTATTCACCACAGAGATAAAGCAGTCCTCCTCGCTCCAAGTGTCCTGCTATGCCGCATCTCGAAGTTTCACCATGATTGTTTAACCCCCGCTTGTGTATTTCCGGCGAGCTGCGCGCCAGACGTTCAGACTTATACACGCATATTTGTGTGTCTAGATACTACACACTGTGGTTTTCGCCATCGGGACAGAAAATAACAGGAAAATGCTGTGTAAATTTCTGCCACATAAAACACATGGACACAGCACAATTCGGGTTCCAAAATGCACAGGAGCAGTTTATTTCTCAATTCCTCTGAGATTGGCAGCTAATGCAAAGTTGTCGACACCGTGCCTTGTCGCCGGCAGTCATTTTTCCTGAGTTGAGTGGATGTGTAGCAACCACAAAGTGGTCGTGTACTTGAATACTGAGTCACCATCCTATATCACAACAGTGCCAAGATTTAAATCAGAGCATTTTGCAATCCTTTTGCCTTTTATCAACTATTGCATCCAATCCATGGACTGCAGAGATGACACACTTAAAACAGGTCACAGAATTATTTTATTCTGCAAAAAAAAAAAAAAAAAAAAAAAACAGTGGGGAAAAATGGATTTTAAGGCCACCGTCTTCTGAGCCTGGAACAAATAATTTCATGGAATAGATCATGTCAGTAAATAAATTCAGTAAAACTGAATAAATTTCCCCATTGCGGGACAAATAAAGGATATCGTATGTCCAATGTATGTTTAAAAAGCACATCATACCATTTTCTTTACTTGTGTTCTCTTAATCACATTGCTACATGGCCAACATGGTTCATGCATATTTTCCATAGATTCAGAATAATATAATTTACCCTTTTGTGGCCCAGCTTTTTACAAGTCATTTGTAATGTACTGATAGACAAGTGTGAGTTTTGCTAATCTCAATTTGTGAAATTGTTTTAAGTACAAACGTTTTTACTGAGACAAATTGAAAGACAGAGACCAACAGTAAATCATCACTACTACTCTGCACACATACAACCAATGACTAACAATAGTTTGAGGTAATATTGCTTTTGAGGAAAAGCTATCTATGGTTCGTGTCAAAGTGAGTATGGCACTCCGCCAAATATTTGCAGTGTTGACAGGTGCATTGACTATACCGGTGTCAGCGACCTCTATTAGTGTGCAAATTATCCTGTGGGTTATTGACCGCTCACAGCAGTGACAGGGTGAACTAATAGCATTACCATGCATTAGTAAACATAGCAAGTCAACACCGATGCAGCAGAACAGGACACTAATGTGATTGTCCGCACAAAATCAACTAGCAAATGCCGAAAGGTTGGAAATTGTGAGAACTTCAAAATTTGTGTGTGTCCCTGCAACTTTGACATTGTCTTCTTTTAATGGAGACAAAAGAAAATTGTTCAGCTCTTTTCCAGTGGCAAAGGTTGAGCACTTTGACAATCCGGTCACTAAATTCATTGATCTCCCCGCTTTGTTCTTCACTGTCTGCCTACGGTGCCTTGGAACAAAAGATAGAAGTGTACGACACCAAGAATTAGGGACATGCGAGGGCACAGCTCTGCAAGAAACTTCTTTTCGTGGAACAGAGAAAGGAAACTGACAGTGAGTTAGAAAGAAATAAAAGAACAAGCTAAACTTGAAAACTCATACTGTCGAAGCAGTCTCGCGCTGACAGCTCTAAAACATTTTGAAGAAAGAATTGTTAAAGAAAGAAAAAATGTTACTTAACTGTCACCATGAAAATGTTCCTAATTTTGTTGGAAAAGTAATTAACTAACCCTTTAGCTTTATTTTATATACATATATATTATATATGAGAATAACCTTCATTGGCCAAGTACCGATACTCCCTTATGTTATGAGGTCCAGACTCATTTACCTTGCAGCCGTCTTCACCTTCACTTATATATTGTATCATCTCAGAAATTCATAAAATCCCCTTTTGGGAAATGTACATGAAAGCAAATATACACAAGCATATAAATCAGCGTGTATTGTATTGTATTGTATTGTATTGGAAGCAGGCAAGAATCAGCAGCAAATTCAATGCACTGGAAAATCCTCTGTGAATATTTGATGTGGATGCCTCTGCCCAACCTCCCACACACATTGCATTCAGTAAATCAGAGATGGCTGGACAAGGGGTTTCAGTATATCAAAGCTCTGTTGTAGTCATGGAAGAAAGTGAGCAAAGCAGCTGGTGGCTTAGTTGGATGATGCAAGAAAATCTGAATAAACTTTACTTTGTTAGGTGTTTGGGTGCTGACTCGAAGAACCACGGTTCATCGTGAGCCACTTTGCATTTCGGTATTATTGTATGCCGTCTGGTTCAATAAATCTCGGAGGAGCTGTTTCAAAGCAAAGGTTGTTCTATTAGTTTCCCGTAAAGCCAGTTGTTACCAAGATCGATGATACATGTGGGAATAATTCTCCTTCAATGCTGTAGGGGCAAGGTGTGAACTGAAGCTTTGTTGCAGTGCCAATGTTTTGGGTTAGTGTGTACTGAATGTTTTCCACTTCTTTGTGATCTGTCTTCTTATACAGTCTTCATATATAGGCAGATATGCACCACTTATATCATGCCAATCTAAATTTTGCAAGACAACCCATCACTCCTTCAATTTGTTCGAGAGTTTGGGTCGATGAACTCTACCAAGCTTCTGTATGGAATGATCAATATGGCTGAATTCATCTGACATTTTTACATGACTTTCATGTCTTGAAATGGTCACTGATGGGAGTTGGTATGATTTAGGCAATGATAGAAAGTTGTCTTAAATACACTCTCCACCTTTAAAAGTATACCTAAAATCAAAAAATTTGCACTTATCTAAGTTTATTGTAAAAAAAAAAAGGCACCTGATATTGGGACTGAAAGTCTGAAAAATCACAAAAATAAAAGTCCTGCTTTTAATGCACACAGTTCATGAAATTTACATCAGGCTTTTTTTTTTTTTTAGACTTCAAAAGCTTTAGCATCACTCACATAGTTTTGTGCTGGAGGATTTTATTCAGTGAATGTGAACTGCTCCATGAGGGACACGGGCATGTTTGGTATTCAAATTATCAGTGATGTTCAGATGGTTCTATTTATTACTTTATGTGCCTGAAAGATCGCCATGTAAAGTGTATGCTAATATATGAATTTAATATGACAGTGCTGCAATCTAGGAAAAGTGTGGCAGGAACTGGTTCAAACTGCTGTGAGGCTGCAGCACTTTGAAAGGAGCCAGGAGGAGTAGATTCCTTGTTTCCATGGAAACCAAGGGAACGTCCAAGTGAGGAGGGGGTGCCAGAATGAAGAAGCTAAAGGTGAAATCACCATATATATATTTTTTTTTTTAACCACAAAAATGTATTATTGTCCCCCAAATTACATCTCATACCTTTGTAAGCAGATCCCAGGCGATTTTATGCCGGCCTCCATCTCAGTATGTGTTCCATATTTTCCAAACACAACAGATTGTACTTGAAATAGAAGCTATATCTGATGTTAAAAGACTGGCATGCCTGTTCTGTTTTGGGGAATTTCCCTCTCTTACCCTCCTCATTATTTTAGATTTGAAGAGAAGGCACTTTGATCTGTTAAGACAAACCTCAGAAGAGTTAATAAGTGTGCATACGATGCATAATGTCTAAACTTACATCAGTTTCCAAATCCCGACAGACTTAATGAACAAGAAATATTTTATGAATTGGGAAATAACTAACTACATCAACAAAAATAATAACAAAAATGAATAATATAATATTTGATATCATAAAATTAATAATAAATGAATGAGGATAGTCATTGAAGTTCCTATGGTACAGAGTGGTGACTGGAGATTTCAACTTTCTTAAGAATGTAGCCTAACGCTACATTCAGATGGAAGACAAAATCTCACTTCGTCCTGCGTGCCTCGCGGGAGTTGTATCACTGTATACGAATATAGCTGCTTTGTTCACACCACTCTAAGAAAAGGAGTGGCTCCTCCTTCTCCTGTGATAGAAAAAAAAAAAAAAACAATGTATGAACATCTCTTGGGAATCTGATGACCGGTGGGTGTGCTAAAACTTGGGCTAAAGTAAATACTATTGCTATCTAACGGGAATCTTCGCACAACGGTACCACAACGGTACCCGTACATTACGGAATGTCCTTCCATACTTATTTGTCATGTCCTTGTTTATGATGATACTAATGTAGCCTGTACTACCGTAGACAAATTCCTTGTGTGTTCAACATACTTCGCCAATAAAGATGATTCTGATTCTGATTACCACAGGATCTGAGTCAACGTTACCTTTAATCACGGGATATAGAGCAGTTTTCGAGTTTCTAATCCCCTTCTTCTCATAAGAGTTGCGGGCGTGCTGGAGCCTATCCCAGTTGTCTTCGGGCAGTAGGCATGTCATAGATTATCTCAGGTGGGTAAAAAAACTTTATTTTAGTAAGAAAACCAACAAACTTACAAAACATATGCTTTGTAATCAAGAGAAAATGCATTATAGTGTTATGGAAAATTCACAGTGGTAGATCCAAATTTCCAACAGTTTCATATTCCAAAGACATCACGCTTCTGATCCAAAAATACCATAAAATAATAATGAGGGTATGGTCTTTTGTATTTCATTTTTCCATTTCAAATTAAGACACAGATCAAGCCTGTGATGCCTTTCACAACCGCATTGCTTTTTTTTTGTTCTCCTAAACTCCAGACTGCAGATATCTTGTATTCCATTTGTATTACAACTTTTACATTTACAATGAAAAATAGAAATAAGAAAACCTCAATGCAAAACATCTGAACTTCGAAACAACAACTTGAACCTATGAAAGGAATGAGAAATTTACCAATATAGAACTTACTTGAGTTCACCAAAAAATGAATCACAGATTTGAGTGACCAAAAACAAAAAAAAAAAAAAAAAACAAACCAAAAACGTTTTCCAGCGCTGAAGAAAATTGCAACAGTTATATTTAAAAAAAGTATTTGCGGACCCAAATGCAAAACCACTGATTGTGGGCTGAATTTTAGAGAAGCACACAAATCCACAAAGCAGAACATTTAGAATCCAAATCAAGCTCTTTGTTCTTCTTCAGTATACACGTTATACAGGAGAGCAAAATGCAATTTCATCGAGACCAAGCTGTGATATATATATATGTGTGTGTGTGTGTGTGTGTGTGTGTGTGTGTGTATATATATATATATATATATATATATATATATATATATATATATATATATACTGTATATATAATACATTTTAAAAGCAGACAAAACTAGACCACCGGCTATTATGTTACAACGCGTTTCTTGCAACACAGTAGTTGACACGATGAGTTAATGCTCTTTGTTGGAACAGAAAGCAAGTATCTTCATAATTACGACAACCAAACACGAACCGATGTTTGGTTAACACAATACACATGATTTACACAAAGTCGATAACTAGGATGTAACAGGGTGTCAGGAAAGTGACACAAGTGCAGTTCTTGTATCGGAGTGTGTGAAAAGGTCCATTGTACATTTGCTTGGTGACAGAACAGATTTCCTTTCCCCAAGAGAGAGACGTTTACTGTGTAATGTTGATGTCAGGCCATTGTGTGCAGGGCTCTGACAGCTCAATGAAGAAGCCGTTGCAGAAGCTTGCAGTGCAGGTCTTGATGCTGCAAAGCCTACGTCCTGAATGTATTGGGGGCTAAGAGAGGGTGTGCAAGTTTGGGAGGAGTCCCTTACAATAGTGTAGGGCATGTTTTGACATCCTCAGTTGGGCGAAGGAGACTAATTTTTTTTTTCAACTGTTCACATTATGCAATGTAGGGACTTGACGAGATCCACTTGACTCACTTTCCTCACCCTAGCAGGAAAATAAGAATGTTGCTCGCATTAGGATCATCGTTGTCATCCTTGCCTCTTTTTGGTAAAAAACATCGCCATAGGGGCCGCTTAAAGTCACTACATTTGTTGCTAAGCAGCACTTCAGACTAGTCACAGCTCTTGCTTGCTACGTTGCTTGCACGAGCGTCTACGTGTGTGCACATAAAAAGCACAACAATCAAAATGAAAGCCTCGCGTATTTGAATTCATGGTCACTAGTAAGGTCGGACAGAGACTGTGGGTGTGCAGGTTGTAGCCCCTGGGCCGTACTTTGCCCAGGTCTGGCCTAAGTGTTTAATTAGTAGGTGGAAAGGCTCTTCTATTGCATGATGAGAAAAACCTTGGATTCAGCTAATTCCATAGTGAGGCCAGGAACGAGTTGTTATCACAACGGTGCCGAAAGGAAGTCATACACTCTGTAGTTAACTAAGTACACTATTCAGGTCTATATTTCTTAAAATAATCGAAACATTTCTTCAAATGCTTTGAGAAACATATACTTTTTTCTGGATCATATAGTCCTTTGTTTTGACTACAATGCTAGAAGAAAGACAAAAAACATACTGAGCTTGGCAAGCTTGGCATGTTTATGGGACTTCTGAAGCAGCTGATGGGCCGCCAGTTAAAGTGGGGTACAGCCTAGCGGAAATTGAAGCAAAAGCTGTGGGGTCGGGAGGAGTTGAGGCGAGCATGATGAAAATCCGTGGTTTTATCTCTCTCTCTCTCTCTCTCTCTCTCTCTCTCTCTCTCTCTCTCTCTCTCTCTCTCTCTCTCTCTATATATATATATATATATATTTATATACAGTATATGTATATTCTTAGAATTGTGTTGGACTGAAGTGAAAGCAATTTTCAGTAAATGCTTTTATCCAGTCACTTCAGTGATCATTGTTTTTTTTTTTTCTTTACCAAAGGTTTACCACCAAATTTGTCCATAAGTGTATCGACTGGGATAATGATCACCTACCATGAATGGCCGTATGACAAGAAAACAACTTTTTTTTTTTTTAAAGTTGTTTTGATGCCACTCTAAATCGACTTTTTCCAAACCGCACTACAGATTGTTCTATAATCCATTTCTTTTTTAATTGACTGTAGCCATGGTCACTTTCATGAGCTCCGATCCTATTGAAGAGAAGGCTTCAGGGTTCACATCCAAAACGCTAGCTGGACACATGAACAAACAAACAAGCAAACAACAATTTGAGGAGGTGGCGGCCCGGTAGTCCAGTGGTTAGCACGTCGACTTCACAGTGCAGAGGTACCGGGTTCAATTCCAGCTCCGGCCTCCCTGTGTGGAGTTTGCATGTTCTCCCCGGGCTTGCGTGGGTTTTCTCCGGGTGCTCCGGTTTCCTCCCACATTCCAAAAACATGCATGGCAGGCGGATTGAACGCTCTGAATTGTCCCTAGGTGTGAGCGTGAGTGTGCATGGTTGTTTGTCTCTGTGTGCCCTGCGATTGGCTGGCAACCAATTCAGGGTGTCCCCCGCCTACTGCCCGAAGACAGCTGGAATAGGCTCCAGCACCCCCCGCGACCCTAGTGAGGATAAAGCGGTTCGGAAGATGAATGAATTTGAGGAGGTCTACAAAATCAGTTTGGCTTCCACGACTCATAAATTGGATGAATTACAGTGACGAAAAAAATAAAAGTGAAACAAATCACACATTTTTGAAAAGAAGATTTGATTTAAAAAGAACCCTCAAAATTTTAGGGGCAAAAAAAATCGACATTTTTTCTGTCAAAAATGTTTGATGCATTCTGATGACCGGTAATACTGTATTTGTGGAATATGAACTAAGAAGCAAAATCCGCCCGTTATTTATCTATCTCAGGTCAAAGCCATTTTACCACTTGGTGTCAACTGAGAATGACAACATCGCTGCTCTGTTCTCTGAGTTTGGCTAAGTTGTGATTGGTCATTACCAGAGCCCTGAGAACCTGTGATGTCATTTTCAGTTGATTGCAAACGGCAAAATGGCCGCCTCCTCAGACGGATAAAAATGGGTGGATTTTGCCGTGTAATTCATACTCCACAAATGCAATATTAATGCTTAGATTAGTGGGGCCGCATGGAACATATTAGTGAAAAGAAAATGTTTGACTTCCCCTTTAAACAAAATAATTACAATAATGCAGTTTAACTATCAAAATGCAATTACTTGAGCCCCCCCCCCCCCCCCCCCCCTTTTTTTTTTTTTTTTTAAAAAAAAGGGGGGGGGG